>JAVYIG010006125.1:0-123796 GCA_035222895.1 Strongylocentrotus droebachiensis
TATCATCAATTTAATGTTGTTATTATTATTATTATCTTTAATAAGTAGTTCTTTTAATTTTCTTATCTGTCTGTAAAATATTACTATTTTAACTTATTAATTTTATACATGTCTGTAAGGGACCCCCACTGGAAATAAGCTCTCGAGCTTTCGTGGGTTATCCTGTTCAAGCTGACTTATTTTTGATCTGTTATTATTGTATATTGTTGTATGTTGGAAGCTTGTCGAATAAAAATCAATCAATCAATCATGAGATTGGTAAGGGGGTCTGTTTCTGCAAACTAAGTTCAGGGTATCCTGATCCTGAGTGTCGCGATCGATGTTCCATGTGTGACGCACTAGCTCATCAGCTTGAAATGCTAATTCAGAATTCTGCCACGACGAGAGTGCTTGCGATTTCTGATCACTACGAAAATGGTAAATATTAGTTTCTCTCAGTTTCTTGCTATTTTGTACCACTGTTAAACTTGTCATTAACATGTCTTTGTTTCTCTTTTATTTATTTTTCCAGACAACCTACACAGACAAAGGACCGAAGGTAAGAAACGTGAATTCTTGTTACCCATTTTGCGATGGCGATGTCGACATGTTGTAGCTGTAGATCTAATTGTAGTTTGTAGTTTGTGCAGTACCGGTATAATGCACGTTGATCGTTATGATCATGTGCCGGTTTGTGTAGATTTGTACATGCAGACATTAGTAGCATGCGAAAACAATTGTATCGGATCAGTAATGGATTTTTGTGTTTTTATTTTGTATCTTTCCCTTGTAGCCGGATGCTGGGCCGGTTCGTTGCATTCGATCACATTTCTTTTTTGGGTCGGCAATGCCCTCCAAGTAAGTATTTGAATGTTCGAAAAAATGCACGAAGCGAAGCGAAGGGGATATGAGAAATGGAGACTGTCAGTTCCATCAGCTAGATAAACGGCATTGTGATTGGATAAATGCGGTGGTGTGTCTGGGGGGCTTGGCCGTGCTGGCAGCTAGCCATGCATACAGACCTTACCATAAAACCTGTTTTGAAGATGTAGTGCATTGTAAACTCTTGTGTTTGAAAAAACAGAACACAACAAAAATAATCAATAAATAAATACATAAGCCTAGATGAATTAAAGAAAAAATTATTCAATAATGATAAATTGATAACGATGATATTAAGAACAATGACGATAATAAAAATGAAGAAAAAAAAAAATTAAACCACTTTTCTTTAATTTTTTCCTTTGAAGTGAATTTTGTGTGGGGCATTAGATGTTTAGATTTAACTTGATAAAAACATTTTCAGTAATCTTAAAGGTAAAGACCAGTATTGGCAACGCCCCCAATTTCAAAAAATGAAATGGAAGCTCTCATTACGAATCATGTGAAAGAATATGTTTTGACTAATACATGATGATAAAAAATTTTGCCGGGAAACCGCCTACTAATTCATATATTTGGTAAATTTATTTCTCTCATGGTCTGGTGAGAGAGATAGGGTAGTCCCCATATACATCTTTCTGTGTATAGTGCTTGTAACTTTACGAAGAATGGGCCCAAATTTCTTATCATTTTGATGATTCCAGAACCTTGCAGATGCTAGATGCTAGATGATCAACCTTTTCTGATCGATTTCCATAACGTTTCTTTCACAATGCAATCGCATGACCATTACTGGTCTTTACCTTTAAAGGGACATGGTAACATTGTAAAGATGAGAGAAAATTGTTCTAACTCTAAGGTATTCAATGCTAGATGTAGATAATCTGAAATTTTGAGTGAAAACGCACCATTATTAACGATACAAATCGGGGAAAAAACTGATCTGATCGATACCTTAACTCTCCCAACTATATTATTACAATTTAATTACATTTTAGGTGAATGTAAAATCGTCACAAAGCAATGAATAAGCTGTATGTATACCATTCTAGACATTTAAGTGTTGACAGATATTTAAAAGCCTGTCTTTTGTCTCATTTCCATGGAAAAAACGGTTGGGAAAATTCAAAAATGGTTGGGAGAATTTACCGTAATCACTTTTAGAGGGTGTTTGCACAGTGACCCCCTTCCTGGAAAAACCATCAATATCTTTGTTTGAGAATTTTTTCAGGATTTTTTTGCATGCTAGAGGGGTTAGTAAAGTAACAGGAAGATAATAAGCAACATTTCTTACAAAAAATTACGCAATTTTTTAAATCAACCTTCAACAATGTTTACCAAGTCATTTTAAAGAATTTCTGTTGATTAAATTGAAGATGTTAGTTTTTTGACAAATTGAAGGACGTTCAATTGAATTTGTAATTAATCCAGATAACTGTCTTTCTTGTGTTTTTTCTAAAACCTGTTGTTCATGAAATTCGATTTTAAAAAGTTTGACTCATAATGTCTCCTTGTACATTCTTATTTAGGCTGCAACCTTTTTACTGTGTGCGTATGGGTTTTGAACCCTACGCCTACAGGGGCCTGCAAACAGGAAGTCGACAAGTCTGTACCCATGTTGTCCGCCAAGGGAAGGTAGGCATATCTAATTATCTATTTCTTTCTCACTCTCTCTCTCTCTCTCTCTCTTTCTCTTTCTCTTTCTCTTTCTCTTTCTCTTTCTCCTGCAATCTCTATCTCTCTCTCTGTCTCTCATTCCCGTTGGGATCTATACACCTGTGCCCCCATTGTGAATTGTAGGCCTCTCTCTTCAGAAGGCATTTATGTATTATTTTTGTTGTGGTATCATGACTGCAGTTAAATTATAGTATAGACAATAAAAGTGTACAATCACACTTTCACTTAAGCCTACAGTACAAAGCATTACTCACATGTAGACAAGTTGTTTTGTTAATTTTTTTGATCATCCTGATTTGTTGAATGTTCTCTTCTTCTTTTCTTTTTCTTTTTTTCAGGGGGGGGGGGGGGGGAGGGCAGTGTCCAGAGTGCATTATTTGTCTACTGGTAAATGCATTACTTGCATTTTTTGCCAACTTGTTTAGCAGATAGTATTTATATGTAGTCTTAAAAATACAAAACATACTTGATTCCATCATGTAAGAATTTTATTTTCCAATGTTACCAGAACTAGAAAACTAACTTCATATATGTTCTCTTCAATTTTTTCACTTACATTTTTGTTTTTCCATTTTTGCAGATCATGTTTGCCTCTTCATTCGCCCTTGAATCCTTCGGGTGATGTCACTGAAGGTAATTCTTAATTTATGCTCTTTAAATGGCTTATATGTATCAATCTGTTATGTGGGGTTGGTGGTAAAGCTGGGGACTAAAAGCTGGGTACTGCCTGAGAGCTTCCCGTTACCGGGTCAGAAAATATGATATCCAATAATTACCCATTACCTCAAATTGGATGTGAATGAAAAATAAGCCCCTTAAATATGACCTTGTTTTAGCAATCAATCAACCTATGTGTACCTCGGCTCAGATCGGTATATTTGTGCCATTTGAAATTATTATTATCATCCATGTTTTGCCGATGTTTAGTGCTAATATCATGCCTGTGAATGTCAAAATCTGGTGTAAAAGTAGAAATAGAACATGTGAGCAACCATTTTGATTCTTGTCATTTTATTAGGTACCCCCCCCCCCCCCCCCCGAAACTTGGGGCGGGTACCCAAATTAAGAAGATACCATAAATAATCCCACCCTGAGTTGGTGTGTGTATTTCAACCCTTTCTCATGCTACACACTAATAAACATGCAATATGAACTTTGTGTAATCAAATGAAACGCTGTCACTAATAACATCCTTCTGATTGAGCAACCTGTAATACCGTGAAGCATGTTTTTAACTGAATATATTTTTAAAGCCCAATTTAACAAAGAGACGAAAAGTCATACAAGATTATGTCTAATACATTCTCTTCCATCATGTTTTGATTGCAGAAATGGGGAAAAACACATGCAATTACATGGGGATGGAGCAAAGGATATTGCCTTTGAAGTCAAAGATCTGGCTGGTGTTGTGGAGGTAATTATTTCAACCATTAACGATGGGTTAGAGAACAAATTGTTACAATTTGTAAATATGCTTAAAGATGAAGTTGAGTTCTGGTCATGCGATTGCATTGTGAAAAGAAACGGTGTGGAACCGACCAGAAAAGGTTGATCATCTAGAATATAAGAATTTGTGTGTATTGCAAGGTTCTGGAATCATCAAAATGATAAGAAATTTGGCCAAGGTCTTGGTAAAGTTACAAACACTGTACACAGAAAGATGTATATGGGACTACACGAACACGTGGCGTAAAAAAGCCGGCCCCCCCGATTTTTACGATGTTACATGCATATTTAGAATATGAAGGCATTTGAAGAGCCATGCTTTTTCAGGGAACATGTCCATATCTGATGTTCTTCCACACTTGCATAATAAGAATGAGTAACGCTCACAAATTATTTTTTCACCTCTTCCCAGAACTCAACCTTCTCTTTAAAGGTCTTGCATGAACTATGGTCCACACCATCATACATGATTGGTACATATCGGGGTACACACAGATGTGTCTATACTCTACATAAGAAGCCTATACAATTGTTTTAGGCCTGTAGATTGTTTGGTTCGCTGCAGTGACAGAAGAAAACTATTACCATTTCCATTTTTATTATATTACCAGGAAGTCAGAAAATGTTTGATGCTATAAATTTCAAAAGGAAGTAAGCATTTTATTAAGCAATAACATTTACATGCTGGTATGTTGACTTATTTTATCATTATTATTGCCTATGAAAATTTCAAAGGAGATTCGGGGAGACAAACTTGTTCATGAATTTTTCATTATGAAACATGATTTTGTTGTGAATAGCAGATCTCTACATCTATTAGTTTTATATTGTCAGTGTTATCAATTTGAATAGTAAAGAAGACAAGAAGACATGTCCTTTAGGCTTTCAATCAATCATCTTATAGTTCCCAGATGTTGTGTAAATTCAACTTGAGAATCAGGATAATACTGTGTGTTGTATGTGTACCGTATGTTAGATAGGTCAGTGTTTTTGTCCAGTGAATAGTCACCAGGCTGTGGATCACATGGTTCTTGGTTTGAGTCCCGCAGTGGCTCTGATGTCCCTTTGGCAAGAATAATCTACATTTGCCACTCTCCACCCTGGTGTAGTAAATAGGTACCTGATAGAAAGATTCTCCTTTCTACATGCTTTCAGCTGGGCTAAACCAATGGTAATGATCTTCCACTGGGATTGGTATGTCCGCAATAGAAATGTAGCTATCATTATCATTATCATTATTATTATTATTATCATTATTATTATTATTATTATTATTATTATTATTATTATTATTATTATTGTTATTGTTATTATTATTATTATAGACTGCTGTTAAGAGAGGGGCCATTTTGTTGAAAGAGCCGTGGGAAGAATCAGATGATAACGGGACGGTCAAATTTGCTCAGATACAGACGGTGAGTGAATTATTTAATCTTTGTCTTTCTTTTTTACTGACTTATTCACTTTCACTTTCTCTTACTCTGCCTTTTCAGTCTCTTTCTGACTTTTTATCAATAGAAACAATCAATTTTTATCTTTCAACCTTCACATAATGCTTCCTTTGATATTTTTTTTTTCTATCTATCTCCCTCATTATTTCCCGCTCTCTAGTTTTTCTGTTTTTGATTTGTGTCTTATATTTCCATTACATGACCTTTTTAGTCAATACTTTTCACTATCTATCCATCTCATTAAAAAAAATCTTTATCCACATATCTATAAAATATATTAAGATATCTTTTTCCCTTAATTTCCAATGCAAGAATCTGCACAGAAATCTACTTTTCCACAGTTTGAATAGCAGTAACCCCAAGTAACTTGTGATATATTTTTATCAGTTAAAGACCTTGCCTTTTATTATGAGCGAGAAACGGTTAACTAATTGCTATCCATGTGAGTGTTTCAAGCAAAGAATATGTTACAAAATGTATATACCACATGTGCAATTTATAGAGACAAATTAATAACACAAATGAAACTAAAAATAAAATTTAATATTTTGTTGAAAGAAGCCAAGCAAATACCTATTTAATAATCTGAATATTGTTGTCATAATGCCTACACGTACATGTAGA
The DNA here is from genome assembly GCA_035222895.1 of Strongylocentrotus droebachiensis. NCBI lineage: Eukaryota > Metazoa > Echinodermata > Echinoidea > Camarodonta > Strongylocentrotidae > Strongylocentrotus > Strongylocentrotus droebachiensis. The sequence goes on from JAVYIG010006125.1 coordinate 6,060, forward strand.
GCATATTTCCCATTTTACTTTTTTTTGTTCACAGTATGTTGTTGCAAGGATGCATATCACTTATCAGTTCGTCCCATCCCTTTTTTTTTTCGTTTTAACTTTACAGTACATTGTTTTTGGGGATATATATGACCTCATGTTTTTCCCGTTCTCATTTTTGTTTGATAGTATGGTGACACTGTTCATACGTTTGTTGAGAGAGGGGGGTATACAGGACTCTTTTTACCAGGATACAAGAAACCACTCTATTCAGATCCTCTCCTTGCCACACTGTGAGTACCAGGCCTGATAATCACCTGATTTTTGTTTTCTTCTTTTTTTCCCACAATTTTTTTTTATTTTTATTTTTCTTCCTGAATTTACCCTAATTTTTTCTAATTTCCGTAATTTTCCCTGTTTTCCGTAATTTTCCGTAATTTTCCCTTTTTCCCCCCAATTTTCTTTCTCTAAAGGGGGGAATGTTAGACGCCATTTTTTTTTTTCCCCAAAAAACCCTCTTTCTTTTTGTTCTTTTTTTTAGTGCTCACTATAACCTCTGTAGTACAAACATAATCTTCTTTCTTTATGGATGACCCCATCATGAGCTAACATGATTCAGCCTTTTTTGTTATTACGAACTAGACACAACCTTTTTCCATCAGAATTTCACTAGCTTATAACAAAAACTGTCATTTGTCACCGATGACAAGTTTTGTGAAATTGGGCACTGATGGTTTCGATTAGTTACAGCCAGTCTTACTTTATTCTACATATATTCTTTTGTCATGATTGTGTAAAATTTGCAATGTTTTGTTTTGTTACATATTTGTAAAACTGCAAAAGAAGAAGAGAATCAAACAGAAATAATTTTTAAAAATCAAATCAAATTAGGGATCTGTCACAAAGCGTTTTTTCAATGACAAGTGACAAAAATCAGTGACAAATCTGCTGATAACCAATAAGAAGCAAGGATTTTACTAGCTTATAACAAAAACTTCTAAAGATATGCATGGAAATGAAGGAATTGAATTAAAAGTCAAATCTAGAATAATTCAATGATTCAATTTTTAGTGGAAGGATGTTTTAAATTATATTGGCATGTTAGAAGAACAAAATTGGAGACCAGACAAGTTTTTGATATCTTGTTGATTGATTTAGTGTGCTGATAGTACATAGATTGTGCATACACTAAATGCATAATTTGCTGAATGTGCCCATTTTAATCATGGCTATTAGCATCTAGAACATATAATTGGTAGAGGGTCCTTAAGCTAGACAAGGCCTTTATTACATAATTCAGGGCACTAGACATTTTAACAGGCATATGATCTATATATACATGTAGCACATTTGGCTGATAAAAGGGAATTAATTTCTGCCCTAGGTAACCTAGGTTACCCAAAATATTTATGTGGCTCAATAATCTTGAGAAATATTCATAGGTTAAAAACCTCTCTTTTACATTATGCTGGTAGGTAGATATCATGTTACATGAAACAAGTAGTCAATAGACATTTTCATAGACCTGCATGCAGACTTTTCATAGATTGCATGTGGATTTGTCACAGGCCTACATGTTTTCCATTCATGCTTTACATATCAGTTCTCATAAATGAAAAGTTTAATTTCTGTGACAATAAATTGTGGTCTTCTGTGGTGCTTCTAATTCTAAATCTAACTTCATTTTTTTTGTAATGGATGCAAAATGCTGCACAATATGCCTATCTTTTGTCAATATTTCATAATTTTGCACCCAGATACAAAGAAAATCTCATCACTACATGTTGGTAATTTTATGTCCCTCTTTCCAACAAGGGTATCATAATTTTGAAATCTTTACAGATTTGTTTGAGATATGGAACTGGGCGGATAAAGGTCATCAGAAATGCCAACCAGTACGATTAAATCATATTTAGTACGATATTAAGAGTGAAATACGATATCACCTCTTAAAATACGATTTTTCATCTTTTTTTTATAAAAAATTAAAAAATTATTATTTTTATTATTTCTTTAAAACCCATAAAAACAGCAGAATCGGATAAAAACATGTACAAGTAAACCCCTGCAACCCCAACAAAAACTTTGCTTTACAATTTTCTCATTAAATTTTAATGAAAGAGCAAACATTTTACTTGACCATACCTACCAGTAAAATATTTTTCTGAAATTTTACTGGCCCGAGGCCGATGGGCCAGTGGTATAGTGTCGAGTTTTCGTGAAAATCTGATTTTTTCTCTCCAAAATCTGATTTTTTAGGATACTCGGTCCGTTTTTTTTTGTGTCAAGAGGTTGGCATCTCTGGGTCATGCACGAACTATGGTCACACCACCATACATGTAGGATGTATGGTGCATGCATGCAGATGTTTACAGTCTACATAAGGAGCCTATACAATTGTTAAGGCTTATAGATTGTTTGGTTCGCAGTGACAGAAGAAAACTATTACCGTTTTATATCTCTTTCAGGCCAAAGGTCAACCTGAACTTCATCGATCATATAGTTGGTAATCAGCCTGATAATGAGATGGTCAGCATAGCAGACTGGTAAGAATAATGTTAATTAATTAATATTTATTAATTAAAGCTCATGTTATAGTTTCGGTAGCAAAATGGAAATTTGAAAGAATTAAGAATCACGTTAAATATAGCCTCATAGTGTTATCTTTGTATAAAAAGATATGTATGAGATCGATTGGTATTCTATCCATGATTTCCTGTGAATTGTGGTGTAAATATGTGCAAGAATGCTTGACAACGGCTATACACTCCCCTACGCTAGGACCCTTGCACCCTGATGCCTTGAAGAAAACGTGTGTAGACTGTAGCATATATACACAGTGCTCATAGGTATTACATGTAGGTTGCCATTATCAGAATTTACTTTCAAGGACGGAATATAGATTATTTTTCTACCTTTCAATTGTTTTACACTCCACAGCAGCCTTGTATTGCCTTTACCTTTCTATCTATCATCTAAAATCAAAGAAATCTGACCAAGAATTTTGAGGGCTCACCAAAAACTGTTCATCAGCTTTAAGGATATGTTATTATTATGTCATCTTATTTATTGAAAAAAACATTTATCACTTGAACAAAGAATGAACATAAATTACCAATGGCCAAAATGGCCAAATAGGAAGTATAAATATTACATGTTTAATGTTTTGCTAAGTTTTGTCCAATATTCTTAGTTTTCAAGTTACCCGGTATGTAGAGTTATAACTGTACATGTATTTAATTCAAATTTTTCTTTTTCATACCTATTTATTTATTTATCTCGTTTTATTTCAACGGGGTAGCCCCATCAGTAGTTAACATACTGTTATACTTAGGGGCCCTGCATAACATAAAAATACATTTAAAGACATACATATACATGAAAACATCATTACATGTTGAATAGTGAACATGATATACCAATAAGAATACAGATAAAAAAAAAATAATGTAAATGTAATCTCAGCAAGTAAATAAAATCCCCCAAAATATTAAGTCATCTTGATATGAAATGCTTTGTACAACTGAATTTTGTTCTTGCTATTAAAGGTACGAGAAGAATCTGATGTTCCATCGCTTCTGGTCAGTTGATGATTCCCAGATTCACACCGAGTATAGCGCCCTCAGGTCTATTGTGGTGACCAACTATGAAGAGACGATCAAGATGCCCATCAATGAGCCCGCTGATGGCAAGAGAAAAAGCCAGATCCAGGTACATGTTTTGAAGAAAAACAAGAGAGGAAGAGGGGGTGGGGAGGGGGGAGAGGGACAGGAGATGGGGTGAGAGGGGCAGGGGAGGGGGAGGTGAACCCAGTACAGTGGTGTAACTTCATATTGCCTTTATGTACACATGATAGTTACAGATTTCATAGTTACAGATTTCATGCTATAAAAGGGGTCATTTTGGGGGGAATTTCACGAACATTGAAATTATTAGAAAGAGAGGGAGGGTACTTTTGTTCAAAGAAAAACAAATTATGCAGAAAAGAATCATGTATTTCAAAAAGTAAGCTGTGATTCATGAAAATCAAGTATATTAAAGGGGAAGCTTGCTCTGAAAGTAAGTTGGTTTTATTAGAAGCATAAAAATGGGAGGAATAGGTCAATGGATATTTGAGCAATTATCAATTGAAAATAAGAAAGTTATGAATTCTTGAAGGTGTAATCAATCGAACGCAAATTGGTAACTCTGTGACATATATGTACAACCCCTATTATACAACCCCTGTATAAAACAAATATATTCAATCATTAATGACTAAGAAAATAAAAAGTTTATGAAATTTTCTGAACAGAGCAAAGTGGAGAGGAGCACACAAGATACATCACATTGTTGCCAATTTTTGTTTCAGTTATTACAACCTAAAAAATTCCTAACTCTCTTATTTTCAATCAGATATTTCTCAAACTTTCACTAAATTGTTTCTCTAATTTCTCAAGTTAATATCAGGGTGGACTTCCCTTTTATTAAGCAAGCTTGAGCGAATGAAACGATAAACTGACTGGATTAATTGCTTGTTCCAGGAATACGTCGATTACTACGGTTCGGCCGGGGTACAGCACATTGCCCTCAACACGTCCGACATCATCGGGACCATCAAAGCTCTGAAGGCGAGAGGAATGAATTTCCTGAGCATCCCGGACACCTACTACAAAAACCTGAAGGAAAGACTCAAGCTATCTAAAGTAACAGTCACTGAAGACCTTGATACGGTGAGTCCTATACAGTCAAACCTGCTTTAGTGACCACCTGTATAGAAAGACCACCTGTCCACAAAGGCCACCAGTCTACAATGATCACATTTTTTGTTTCGCTTGAAAATGGTTTCTCATTGAAACATACGGTGAGACTCATGCTTATATATTAAGGCTGTGTCCAACCGTGTAATGAGGTACCCGAGTACACTCCCAGAATCACAAGCGAATATTCGAATATTCGGACGCCATGTTTTTTTGTTTTTGTTTTTGTTTAAATAAAAAATCCCGGTCACCTGGCACTGTCCAGGCCGACGCTTACCCGTGCCAGGGAGAGCGGCAGCCGCCAGCATGGTACCGTCGGTAAAAATGTTTCCAGCTCGATCACTCTCAACTCACCACTCAGAAACTGGGATCAAATGTCCGGATTTCTGTTTTGACTCGGGAGGTAAAGTCATCTTGCCACCACCATACATACTACGGTAGAAATATCCCAAGTCCGTCTCCGAAAATTCACGCTATTTTACTTCGAGTTGCAGTTGAAGGCGTCGATTTAATAATAATAATAATAGTAAACAATGCTGTTTTAAAAACCAAAGATGACTTTACCTCCGAGTCAAAACAGAAATCCGGACATTTGATCCCAGTTTCTGAGTGGTGAGTTGAGAGTGATTGAGCTGGAAACATTTTTACCGACGGTACCATGCTGGCGGCTGCCGCTCTCCGTGGCACGGGTAAGCGTCGGCCTGGACAGTGCCACGTGACCGGGAATTTTTTTTGCGGCCGAATATTCGAGTACGAGAAATTGTACTCGAGTAGTTGTCAACCGTGCGGGTACTCGAGCATTCGACTACACGTCGCACCCCTATTATATATACAGTCAAACCTGCTTTAGTGACCGCCTGTATAGAAAGACCACCTGTCCACAAAGGTCACCTGTCTACAATGATCACATTTTTTGTTTCCCTTGAAAATGGTTTCTCATTGAAACATTTACTAAAGGAACCTGTACATAAAGATCACCTGCCTATAAAGACCACTTTTCTTGTCTCCCTTACGTGGTCTTTATAGAGAGGTTTCACTGAACTTCCGACATGTCAAGGGATGTATGTGAGGTAGCTTGGCGAAATTTAGTGGCACAAAAAGGACGCATCCAGAATGCAATATGCATAATTGTTGAAAATGATGATTTATCACTTAGAGTTGGAACCACATCGTTAGGATATGGAGCACGTGAATACCAGGGACGGATCCAGGGGGGGGGGGGGGGGGGGCACAGGGGCATCAGCGCCCCCCCCCCCCCCCCCCCCCAAAAAAAAAAAAAAAAAAAAAATTAGTGCTCACACTATCCCCCCCCCCCCCTCACTGAGCGAATTTGCGGCCGCAAAGCTACTGTAAGAAGAAGAATTATCTAAATTGTTGGATGATTCAGATGTGGCTAGCATGAAAATTTCAATTAAAGTATGGTTTCTCAAAGTTGGAAAAGTTTGCACAGATCAAGAACGTCAATTTAGGAGACATTTTTACGCCAGAATTGGACAAACCGTTATCGTTTTAAACTAAGTTCTACTTCTATGCTTCTGTAGACTGACGGTGAGTTGTAAACCTAGGTTTAGTACCTTTGCTGTGGCATACAATGCCACTTTTTGGATCACTGTAGGCCTAGACTACTTTAGATATTTGTAACAAATTTCAATTTCTCGAGAGCACACGTATGTTTAAGGCTGTGTTGGTGAAACTGAAGCGAGAGGGGCCGGGAAGCACCACACATAAAGCCTCAATTTCTGTACTTGATATGGAAAAGATGCAGACCTCTTCTAATTTAGATTGCACCTCCCCAAAACTCAAAAAAGCTTGCAAAATAAAGCTTGCAAAATAAGTTTTTATTGATTTAATGACTTTCTTTTGTTAAGGTTTCATGTTAAGGTCAGTTAGGCCTGACTTTATTTTGTTACGGTTTAGGCCTAAGTCATTCTACATTTGTTTTAATCCATTGCACTAACAACAAACAAATTATGCAAATTTAAAAATCATGGCTATGGCAAACTCATGCGTCCGGTAATTACCGGAAAGCATGATTTTGCCATGCATCCGGTAAATCTGTAAAATAACAAAATTTTGTATTTTTGACAATTTTTGGGGCCCCTCTTATAAAACAGATGATACACCGTTTAATTTGTGGGTCGGTGGAATTGTGTGCATGCGGTACCTTTGAATTTGGTCTAAAACCATTCAAAGGTACCTTGTGCACACAATCCCTACCGACGCACTCAAACCTGTGCATCATTTGTATACTATTACACCTTTTCCATTCTGGACACATCTTTTCATGCCTCTAAATAAGTTGTGTTCATTACCATCACAAGGTGAAATTGTAAGGAATGAAAACTTTTTGTCTTGATGTCTCTCTTACCTATACACTGTGTAGCTTGCTTTACACAGACATTAATTAATGACTTTTTATGACAGTTAACATTCTTTCTTCAATATTAAAGGTAATACAAAGTTTGGGAAATTTTTAAAATGGCCGGATAGAGATTCTTAAAAATGTTGAAATATGTGGATGCCCTGAGGATGTATTATAAGCACTAGAAAAATTAGCTCCTAAAACAATTCTGCTTTCGAGAAAAATTCAATATATAAATTTACCAGTGCTCCCGGTAAATGTTGATAAATTTCAAATAGCTCATATGGCCATCTAATGGTAGCTGCGACAATGAAAATCTCAGAATATGCAGTTGTGATATATAATTTTCAAGCAGGAATAGCTAATCGGTCGAGTTTAGTCAAGAAACGTTGTGTTAAAGCTAGAGTAATGTTAGTCTTGAGAGGGAGCTATACCACATAAAGAGTTTATTATTTTCAATTTCATCACTTTAGACTCGATTTCAACCGCGACAACGATCATTGAATGGTATAAAATCACAAAAAGTTCATTTGAACCAAAACTTTGTATTAACTTTAATGTCTTGTCCTTGGGTTTGATTTGTTATGACAGTTAACATACTTTCTTCAATATCAAAGAAAACATAGTTTTAGAAATACATCCAGGGTTTCAATTCTAGTTTATGAGATTATTCATCATTGTGCAGATAAGAAGCAAAACAGAGTTTATTCCGAAAGTTTCGTTTGTGTTCATTAATCAAATGGAAACTGTCGGATTTGTCTTCACATCAGTGAAGCTGTTCAAGAAACATCTCCTATTGAAATTTGATGAACAAAGAGCTTTGGTCCTTTGAAGTACAAAATATATGCAGTCCGTAGGCTAGCACATCTGCTTATTCATCAAAAAACAAAGATCCACAATATTGATTTTATATCTCTTTGTGTTTGAATTGAATTACATAACACCACTCCATAACTTCAGAATGTTACCTCCTCAGCTCCATGTAAACAATTCCAAAGTTACACTCATGATTTGATTTGATTTAATGCATTTGGAGCAATATGGTCTATGTATAACGGGATCTGGACGGAATTCAATTCAATACTTATCTAAACAATATGAGTATTTTTTTATATTTTTACTCAGTCTTTGGCTTAGGTAATAAGTAAATATACTTTATAGCCAACCTCAGTATTCAGTTGAAGTTTTTGGCTCAGCATGTAACACCAGCTTGCTTTGAAGACTTAAGCCAATTATTTTGGCGGTCTTCATTGGCAAGAATACACAATTATTATAGCTGAGCATGATTATATCAGTGCATATTAAACGTACTGCATTTATTGTGCATACTTTTGGATTGGTTAAATGATGTCACAATGGCCTTTTGTAAGTTTATTGGCTGCCTAAAGTAAATTACTTAGATGTGATCTGAAGAAGACTTGAGTCATTTCACTGAGCGAAGCTAAATGTGAAGTAAAGCACTGACATAATTCAAGTATTGAATTGAATACAAGTCCTGGGCCCGGCCCCCCCCCCCCCCCCCCCCACTCAATGTTATTTAGGGTACGCATATGCTCATTCCCTCTTTTTGAAAGCACCCCCTATCTGAGGACTGCCAATATTTCCGAACCCCCCTTTCGCGGGCATTTCGCTGGCTTTTCCTGCCTTGGAGACCCCCCTAAATCAGGAAAAATGCTCAATGTACCCCCCTAAATTCAGAATAATTTCTCAGGAGTCCAAAGAGATGAGAGAAAAAAAGAAAAAACACCCCATTTTTAAAGAAATCTCCGGGTGAAAAGTCAAATACACCCCTTTTTTTACAATTCTCGGGCCGGACTTTGTCGCACGAAAAGTACCCCTTTACCGGACATTTTGGCAACACGCATGCGGTCATTCTGACCTCTGAGTGGGGGGGGGGGGGCCGGGGTCCTGGGTCCGTATCATAAAACTTGTTATCAATAATAAATGCTAAATGTCTATGCCATGATTTCAACAGTTTTTACAGGTTTTATGAAACGGGGCCCTGGTTTGTTTTTTAACCTGACATATTTATATCATTATTATAATTTATTGATGTTTTATTTTCCTTCACCTTGCAGATTCAGAAGCTCCAGATCTTAATTGATTATGATGATAATGGCTACCTGCTTCAGATCTTCACCAAACCAATCCAAGATCGGCCGACAGTCTTCCTGGAGTGCATTCAACGAAAGAACCATCAGGTTAGTCCTTGATTCTTTAATATTCTCCTCTACTCTCCTAGATCTTGGAGTAGACCCAATCTACCTTTTTTTGAGAATTGCATACAAACGATATTGCTATGTTGAGCAAGCTTCTGGCAAGCGATTGGTCGTCGAGACAACTTTTATTTAGAATTATGCTTGGATGTTTTTTGTTAGTTTGCATAGGACAAGAGGTGCCATTTTCAAGTGATTTATAGGCAGTCCTAACCTTTGTAATTAGTGGAAACATGAAAGCAGATCTTTTTTAAAAGAAAAAGATTATTTATAAGTCTGAAAGAAATTTCTTCAAATATTAAAGAGGTCATGTTTAAAAGATGAGACCAATAGCTCTTTATAAATCAGTGATTTGCAAAAACTTGGGACAACTATCCCATCTGTTCCATTCTGAATCTGCTACATGACTTTTCTGTGGAATAGTGGAATGGAAAAGAATGATATCATTGTAGCATATGAAGTAATATTTATTCGTCGGTGGTGTGACAAAACCTTGTATCTCAAAAATCATGAATTTTCAGGAAACCAAAAATCTTTCCTGTCTCAACAAATTTAGTGCTGTGACACCGTCCTTTCTTTTTAAAACTGGAATATTTATACAATTTTTAATGTCATTGTTGAAATACAGTAAAATAATTGTTTTTATATTTGAAAGTGAGTTACGAGGTTTTTGCGTTTATCTACATTGAGATACAAGTTTTTAGTTTTTATTCAAATTGAGATACAAGTTCTTACTTTCAACTCTGAATGAGTTACAAGGATTTGGTTGAATAAGTTACGAGGATTTGAATACACCAACTTCGGTACTGTTAGGCCGTGTGTGAGTTACGAGGAAAAAGAATTACGTATCTTATGTTACGAGGTTTTGTCAGTGCAGCTTCAAAGGGGGTTAAAGTTACGAGGTTTAGTTTAAGGGTGTTTGTGTGGAATTTGTAAAAAAAAAACGAGAAGGAGGCATTCCATGGATTTATCAGGTGGTGTCGTAGGCCATTAGGTACAAAATTATGCAAAAAAATCAAAATCTCAAAAAATTGAGATACGAGGTTTTGTTACCCCACCGACGAATATATATACTCTGAAAGAAGCAGAGTTAATTCATTTTTGCCTTAAAAGAATCCCCTGGCCCACATGAGTATCTTTCATGGATTTATCTCCTACATTTCTGCTCAAACTGACTCTTTTTTTTTCTTCTCTCTGTGTATTATTTAGGGATTCGGTGCTGGTAATTTCAAGTCCTTGTTCGAGGCCATCGAGATGGACCAGGCTGACAGAGGCAATTTGATCAAGTAATCTATGGCTGCCATGACAGATCTATGGGAAACCAAAGAATGAGGCAGCTTCCTTCTATGGAATAGAATATATTTGCTGCAATTATGTGTGATATACTGATATTCATTTATCTCAAGTACCATGTACAATCAAGTCCAATTTCAATCAAGTCCAATTCTAATCAATTATTGGGCATTTAATATTTAACCATTTTTTGTCTTTATTTTTTTTAAATACCCCTTTGCTGTCGTCATGGTTATTTACCAAATGATATTTTCCAAAGAAGTAATTGAAAAATTGAAAGTTGATATACATATTTAGCTTCAGCAGATAAAGGTTATAGGATTTCTGTTAGTGATAAGATTGTATGTTTTGAAACTTTTAGACAGAGTTGATGAATGTTTATTTTGCATTCACACCGCCTCTTTTGACGTTTTATTTGTTTATTTTCCATTGAATTATTGGAAAAAGATTGAAAACATGGCGTAGTAGTGGCACTTGACAGTGAATCGGAATAAACATTATCCTGATTAGTAGAACGATTGATATGTATTCATGGACATGGGTTATTCTCACCGGTACATAATACATGTGGTGAGAAGGGGACTTCCGACAGTAAATCCTTTCCAACAAGATTACTGAGTAGGGTACAGACAAGGGTAATACATATATCGATGCATACTCACAGTCTGTAAACTCTCCCGCCCCCTAGGGTACTGGAAGTCTGCACCAAACATAAACTAATTTCTGGCATGAAATCTTAACGAATGACATTTAGTTTGTGGTGACAATTTCCATAGGTGTGCTAAACATATTCAGTGTATTTGTTGTGCCTTTTATATGGCCTATTCTGGACTGTTGATTATCTACTGTATTAAAGGGGCCATTCTTGCAATTCAGCCATTGAAAATATCCATTCTTAAAGTTATTACCAAAGTTATTCAAATCTAACTTTTCCATGTACCAGTAAGCATGCATGTAATATACTTACAATACAGTTATTTGCAATTAATATGAAACACCTATCCCACCCTGTCTTCTATGTAGCTTTGCTGTGAATTTGATTTCAGTTATTTTTCTTAACTTCTTTAAATATTTTATTATTATTATTTTGTAGAGGCTGATTTTTATTGTCTTCTTTATCTTTTGTTGCAAATCTTTTATTCAACCAATGTCTGAAGATCGTTGAAAAGAATTATGATGTATATTTTGTTGGAAGAACATATTATTGGTAAGGTCATTATATGTAATCCTATCATATATATCATGAGTAAATACCAATTATGATTTTTGGTGATGATATGTAGATTTTTGAATTTCAATAAGGCATTTGTTCAACATTTAAGTGTTCATGAGATTGAATGTTCTGAGAAGTTTCCAAGGACCGCTTGCTACATAACATTTTGTGTCTTTGATAATTATGGATGCTATGATATTCAAAATGTAGAAAGCCACATAGCGGATTGGTATTGAGGAAGTTAAAAGAGAGAACATAAAGGAATAAATTAAACTTCCCACTCAATTTCGAACAAGTACTTGTGAACATCCATCTAATGTTATAGCTTGCATCAAAGATTATCCATTATTTCAAGATTTATGTTCAATCATTATTGTATCATTATTTTGTATCATGCTGGATTTGTTAAAGGAAGAGCATTTGAGTGGCAATATGAAATACATTGTTTGCCTTTGTCTGAAATTTACATTTATTATTAATAATATTTTATTGAATTGTGTGCAAATCTGTCTTCATTCTGTGTGTATCATTCACATGTAATGTGTTTCATTTATCTGCTGTAAGCAATATGATATCAAGTGCTGTTATATTATAAATAATGCACACCCCATGAGATGGATTTTATGAAATATATAAAAGCCTGAAAATATGGGATTGTTTTTATGATAAAGTGTACAGTATATTTTTGACCCGAGTTGAAAAAGCCATTACAAGGAGGAGTCAGATGTAGTGCGAGTTTCATGTTATGATGGGATTTTGGCTTTATTTAGTTCAGCTTTATTGAGTTTGCCCTCAATCTACATCGGATAGCAAGACTCTTCATTCATGTCAGTATTCAATAAATGTTTATTGGAACATCTATATATGTCAAATTGGCAAAGTAATGGATTCTTCAAGTAATAACATATTTGCTTGCAACTATGGTCATTAAAGAGTAAACTACAACCACGGTATTTCACGAGTTGTTATTCATTACGTTTTGGACTAAGGTCTTTGGAAGTTTCATTTAACCAAATTTTGTATAATACAGTCAAACCTGTCTATAGTGACCACCCAAGGGAAACACAAAAAGTGGCCTTTGTAGACAGGTTCCTTTAGTGCATGATTCAATGAGAAACCATTTTCAAGGGAAATAACAAATGTGGCCATCGTAGACAGGTGGTCACTAAAGCGGTTTGACTGTATACACATTCCTTCCTCTGCATCTCTCTCTCTCTCTCTCTCTCTCTCTCTCTCTCTCTCTCGCATCTCCCTCTCCCTCTTTCTTTCTCTTACTCCCCCCCCCCCTCTCTCTCTCTCTCTCTCTCTCACTCTGTTAATATATAGAGCATCAATCTTTTCTTATTCTCACAAATAGAATCATTGCAGTCAGATCATCCACTGCTAAAAATGAAGGACGGAAGACCGTTTTTTCCGTAATATAATGTGTTTTATTCATTATTCATGTTTCCTAAGAGACAATGCACACATATATAGCAATGCTGTTGGTATTTATATCTACTATCTTACAAGGTCACGTTTTTAATATTAGATTGGAGGTATTTTTTTGTAGGAGTGTTGATCACATACGGAATAAAAATCTTATCGTGATATCAGCATTCAATGCTCTCTTACGCATGATTTAAACTAGAATTCTGGCGAATTTTAAATTTGGAGGAACAACCCCTTAATATGAACATTTTTCAGGGAAAAGCATCCCAGTCTCCCTTGTATCGCATACCATGCACTTCGTGTTAAAGGCTCTAATATTAGAAAATTTGCACCAAATGCTGGTTCCCATTTAATGCGATGGAGCGTAAGGACGGAGCAAAAATATTTCCAGGTTTTTAAACATAAGATTATTTTTATTTTCGATACAGGGAAATTTCGGAATCAAAGCACTGTAGAGCCTCAACATGTTGTAGCCTTTACTCAATATTTGCTGAACTCCCCCCCCCCCCCCAAAAAAAAAAATATATATATATATATATATAGGGGAAGATGACCCCGAAAATTGTCCGGGTCCTTCCCCCCCCCCCCCCCCCCTCCCCGGGATTGCCGCCCCCTGCAGTCGTTTGGTATCATCAAATCGACTTAAACATCATCGGATATGTTCTATATCTTCCCCTTTTGCTCTTATTTATAGAAATTAAAAGATCGGTGGGGTGACAACACCTTGTATCTCAAAAATCATGAATTTTCAGGAGAGCGAAAAAACATTTCTTGTCTCAACAGATTTAGTGCTGTGACACCGTCCTTTGTGTGGAATTTGTGAAAAAAACCGAGACAGGAGGCGTTCCATGGATTTATCAGGTGGTGTCGTAGGCCATTAGGTACAAAATTATGCAAAAAAAAAATCAAAATCTCAAAAAATTGAGATACGAGGTGTTGTCACCCCACCGACGTATACAAAACACTTTCACAATGTAATAAATATTGATCGATGTTTCCCAAAAATGGTATATGTTGGTTCCTAGAAAAGTCAATTTTTTAGAAAGTTCGATTGAAGAAAAAAAATGTTCGTTTTTTTTCAAACAGGTAACTCATTCAGTATTAAAACTGTTTTCCTGCGAGGCCCTGTTCAAATTACAGGTTAAAAGATACAAATGGAATTAAGCAAAGTTGAAATACATAATTACATACTATATCATGCCATGAATGGCGCAGACTAAATTTTAATACATGTTTTTGTGTTTGAAGAACTAAGTCAACTACAAGAAATCTTGAATATATTATGTTACGGTTTCAATGCTCAGAATAAAACGACAATCATCAAGTCTTTATAATATCTTATTATGGTTGTCAGAATATGCATACTATTACACACAGCACAACACTAAAACTTTATGTATGGTCATTGAATTTAGGGCCTTATTTTTTAACTCGCCACATTTCTTATGAGTTGTAATCCAAGGTTTTTTTAATTGCGATAAAATCAGGTTTACAGGACTGATTTAGGATAAGAACTATTACCAGTATAATCCTGCTTCACATAACTTTTTCTTTTCATTTCGTGTTAGAAGAAAAACAAACAACAACAAATATTTTATTTATATCATACTGCAATTTCATTTATCCTTATATGATAAACAGCTGGGGTACTTACCTAAGAATGTTCGTCTTTTATACTGCCATATAATCACGTGTACTATGATGAAGGAAAACGAAAAGGGCATCGGAAATATCTCATAATCAACAAAAATAAAAATGGTAAACAGAAGGTATGTTTTGTGATCACCATAGCGGGCGAGTTTTTCTGTGCCCTTTTTTCCTCAAAGAAATTGTCGAAATTTGTTTCTTGCTTCCGTCAGTCATTTTGTATTGTCTTTGTGTATTGTATTGTCTTCCACGAAAGCGGCAACTCGTTACAAGTGTCCTGTGAAAATGGGGGGGGGGTAGGGGTGGTAGGGGGTAGTTTCTGAGGCAGCTGCACGGACTTTGTGCCCCAAATTACCCAATAAATAACACTTAGCACGCTCATGGAAGAACGAACTGTCATTACAACCGAGACAAAGAACTATATATGATCTTAAAAGTAGGGAGAAACATAATAAGGGACAGGATAGGAGAATTGTTAAAAGGAGTATTATAGCAGGTGAACAAGGGATATAATGTTGTTGAATACGAAGTTATTCTAAGTTTACATTGAACCCCTAATCTATTAGTACAACTATCCATCATCTATGCAAACTTTTTACTAACGGTGAGGCGAAAGGATTATACAAGCGTTAAATAAAAAGAATCTGTCTCCCACGTTATCAAATGATTCCCCAACATGATTGAAATAAGATTTTTAAGGAGGAAGAGAGGGATGATTTGTAAAGAATGGTTATTTTCCATTTATTAAATGAAATTTACAAAGAAAACACGGAAAAGGTTCTCTCATATTTTTTGCAGGTGCGCTTGCAATTAATTTTGACAGAGCATAAAGTGCAAATTACGCATAACATTTTTCTTTAAATTTCTATGACAGCATACATCTCTTTAACGATTAATCATGTCTACAACTTATGTCTGGCATTACTGAAAAATGATCACAAAACAATTTTCATCAATTATTTGTGTAGTTGGTGGGCTATAATTTAAACGTTATCAAAGATTTTCCCTTTTTAAAGTTAAACCTGAATTGCACAGCGGTGGTCCCGTGTAAAGAGAGACCTTCTTTATCGTGGAACATGGACCCTATATACTTGGAACCTGGAATTCTTAGTTGTGATGATGGGGAAACATGCACCACGACCTCCTCCTCCCCCCCCCCCCCCCGACCCACTTTGGTGGACTTTTTAAGGGGGATAATGCTTGTTATACTCTGACAATTCTGAATACCTCTCCTAAAGCAGATTGAGTGGATGATGATTCTTTTATAGTATTTGCTAAAAGAAAACAGATATATGACTGAATTGTGCCGGGAAGATTGCATGACTACTGGGTCATATAACAAAAAAACAAAATAATTGTAAGGTATAATGAGCCTACTTTTCGAGATGTGTTTGTTATGACTTATGATAATGTTTTCAGATTTGAAAAAATTTAACAAATTTCGCATGCCTTAAAACAAAATAAAATAACCGGGTATAACCATAAAGAATCAAAGCTGTAACATACAGGAAGAAGAGATGGACAGGGACACTTTGATTAAGATCTAGGACGGTGGATGTAGAGTCAGTAGAGAGAGTCTTGACTACTCGAGTTCCCCTGTTTGTCACTATCCGTCGACTGCAGACTCAAGCGAGAGCTTGGAGAGAGATTAGCCCATACAGATGGCGGAGTAGCTAGCGTAGTTCCGTTGAGATGCTGTACCTGCGGATCAAGAAGGAAAAAATCAGGACCTGTTAGGCTTATATTATTCTGACCTCGATACGACACATTGAGATCCCTGAATTATAGTTTCCTTAAAAACAGATATTTTCAAACTCAAAAGCTAATTAAACAAGTGTAGTAGGCCTACGTAATGAAAAGCTTAAAAAATAAAACAATCTCAATTAATTTAAGGCCCCAAAATGGTGCTACAATATGATTTTGTCCTTATCATTGATCTTCTCTATTTAGTAATATACATTATATATGTATATATTTAGTATTTTTATTTTAATATGATCCAATAGTGTTGTAATAATATTAGACTCCAGTTATTAAATAAACGTTCATCTTTTTATCCAAGCTTTCTCTGATAATTAAGAAAAACGCTCAGGCCTATACATACTGAATAAAAATTCTCCCAACACTGCCTGAAGTGATGCCTTTCTACAAATTCTTTCATTTCTATCGTCGTTATCATGAAATATTTTAACACCATTCACTGTCGGGATGCCAAATGCATTCATCGCATTTCTTCAATTCACTTAGCATGATGTGCAGATACGCAGATTTAATTCACGTAAATGCTTCAATAAAGAGCTTGTATTACCCATAGCTAATAAATGGAAATTTTGTTTTGCATCAACCAATGTGTCACACACTAAACTTACAACTTATGTAAATAAATATTGACTAAGCATTGAATATGTACTTTGAGACACACGATATAAGATTTCATTATCTTTGATGGAATATTACGGATCAAATAATATTTATGAAATGGTATGTTTTCGTCAAATTAAAGTAGCGTTGTTTATAGGTAAAATACATGTATGATCATTGAATGTTCAAGATAATGATGGGAAATATATGTTTTATTCATTGGCGATGATTATACTAATTCTAGATAAGTATTAGTTCATTATTTAAATTTTCTAGTTAAGAAAACTTGGTAGAAGAAATTCATATTTGTAAAGAATCTTTTGCTTGGTTTTCCTATATTCTCTATACAAATTAAGTTCAGTTTCATAATTATCTTGTGAAATTTCGGATTCGTTTGTTTCCTAATTTACCCCTACACAATTATTCACCGACCCCAAAATAGCGTCCTAAAAATAGATTGATAAATTAGATTAAAATTTGATTAATAAATTAATAAAATATTTGTATTTATACTTACAAAGCTTGAAAAATGAAAAATAAAACTTTATTTGGTAAAGGAATAATCGCCTATGCGTGTGTATGTGTGTGTGCGTGCATGCATGTGTGGGTGTATTGTTTTGATATTGAATGAAACAAAAAAATACAAATTACGGGAAAAAAAGTGGGTTGGTGTTTTTGTGTTCGTGCGTGTGTGTGTGTAAGATATTGGTATCTTAGCTTAAATTCTGTAAGAGTAATCAAATACCTTACTTTGGAGTAACTTTTGATTGAATGTTCAGAACAGTAATTTTCTGAAAAGGAAAATGCTAATGATTTAGATTGTTTTTGTTTGCTTGTTTGTTTGTATTTAGATATGAGACCAAAGGCCGAAATCAATGAGACATTTTTAGGATAAAGGAATCTAAATTAAACATTAAAATATTCCGAAAAGGGGATCAAATTATTTTGTGACGGGAAAATGTCAAAATTGATAATGCTACAATGATAAGAAAGTTCAAAGAAAGAATAACACTTTAGCAAAGCACTTCAACAAAACAACGTGATAAACAATAAACAACTCAACAGTTGCGACTTATCAAAAAAGTAATTTACAAATCATTAATACATCAGATTTAAATGGTCATGAACTCTGTTTAACCAAAAATCAGAATACAATATCATCATAATTATACCGCCGTAATATCATTAGAGCAGTTTCTTTTAAGATCCCTTGGGAAAACTTAAATATTTCAAATTTCTCTGTTTAAATTACCAGTTATATCATTGTAAATCTACATGGATTGCATTCTACATAAATAATTAAAGTTATAGATACATCTGATATCTATCATTCCTGTTTATGTCATACTTTATGTCGTAACATAATTTTTATGAAAAGTTTTAGGTCCCCGATTATAAGTAACTTGCCTGTTTCTGTGTGGTATAATGTTATTTTGTTAACGTATAATAATTATGTCAACAAATTGATTGAACCATTGCTAACAAAATGCAGTTACATTCGTCATCTTCTGGTTGGTGCTGATCGGGGTTTTAAGTTTGTATCATGGTAAATTGCCTGTATTCACATTGATGCTTATCATTAATCCATGATCGTATATCTGTTGGTATAGCGGTATGAGTAACAACATATCGGCATGTTGAAGAACTTGAGCGACGTCGTAAAATGCACGATCCCGTTGATATCAAAGGTCGGCCGCCCTATCAAACCTCAACAGAATACACAGATGTTTATCGCGAAAATAAAGATTATCCGTTGATTGGGTATATTGTCTTATAGTCGATGCGGTACAGCGGTATGGTATCTATGCACCCACGGTGAAAATCATGTTTGACTTAATTAACCTAGGGGTTTGTTTGGGGTTTTATGAAGAACGAGCGAAAAGCACATGTATACACTGAATACCAGAGTAAAGGATTCAAACCAAACTATCTTCGTTAACAGTAAATACATTTAAAAATACATATAATTTACCGTTGATCTTTAATTATAAAATATATTTCTTAACACTTCAATCTAATTTGAGAATAATGCATATTTGCTAATTATCCATTCTTCGTTTTCCTTGGACTCATTTTCCATGTTTTTTTTAATTCCTTTCTTGAAGAAAAAACAGATAATGATGTTCAATGTGAATTAAATGCTCATAATAGATACAAGATGCGATACCATGAATTCTGTTACTCTTTATTCGGTAAAACGAAGCACATGAGTTTATCTGTACCCATAATAATATTGACGAACTTATGGTTTTGACCGCGGGCTCAATGATACTTTGAACTCATCAACATTCTTCTTGGTTGATTCATTGTTTTCTTTTCGTTTCTTTTCCTTTTTTTCTCGAAAGTCAGACGAAAATGAAATGTACTATTGACAAAAGATGTCATTTGTCATTTGTAAAAGTGCGTGAGAACATTATTTTCATTTTCTATGGTTTGTGTTTATCTTCATTTTAATATACATGTATAGTATGATTTTTAATTGCATCCGGATGTTTTCCTAAGAGTGGCGGAAATAATGATGTCAACCCTTCAGCTTGTTAAATCCTTCTAAGATTGGTACCTGAAACCATACGTCAAAAATGACAAATGATTCGAATAATGATGACTGTTGACAACTCTACATTGGTTGGATTTATAGATTTTGTGTGTTCAAGTTCCTGTCCAACATTTCCATAAGACAGCCCCGGCTATTCTAGTGGTTATTATCGACTACCCATGAAGTAAATGAGGTAGGCGACCCCCCCCCCCCCCCCCCCCATCTTCCATTATTTCACATTTAATGCAATCAAAACAATCGTAAGTAGGTCTTTATACAAATAAATGTTCATACATTTCAAGGAACGTATATATACACTATTCACAAATTTAAAACCAAATACAATAAAAGCATGTAGCTTAATATATGGTTTCAGATAATCAATATTCTAATCTTTCACTTACAAATATTCCTACAGTAGAAAATGTGTATGTAATGCTCTGAAATAGCTCCGGTGGCTTCTAACGTACAGATGAAAAGCCGAGAATTTTGTTTATCTCTTTAGAATAAACTAAACGCCGTCCATCCTACACAGTTTGCAAAGTCGGCATCTGAACCATGCAAAGAACTAATACAATATCAAAGACTTCGTAAAGGATAAACCAAATACAATTTCAATGGCCCTGTATACATCACCTAATAAAATGTGCGAACATTAAAACGGCGTATTACGTAATCATGAACATGACTTCTATGGGATCTAGAGTAAAGTATTGAATTTTGTTGATTTCTCGAGAGTTTTTGCGATCGTGTCATAATGTAGGCCATATGACGAAGGGGCATACTAGGCATTCAATAAATTACTGCTTATCAGTGCTATCTGTATAAGCTAATAAAAAGCACGTGTTATCTTGGTTTTAAATCGGATTGTATCTTTTTCAAAGCAAAGCTTTTGTCTCAATAACGAAGCCACTACACGAATCTAATTAGAGATAATACTAACAGTATTACCGAAAAACAGTATTTGGATGAGGCATATCTGATTCATTATATCCCATCATGAAGCCACCTTTAAGAAAATTGTTGGTTCAATCATAGTATGTCGCAAAATAGCATATTTTGTCAAATTAAAGCTACTTAAGCTCTGGTATATATGGGAATCGTATTTTGAGAGAAAATTGCTAGGATTTGTTCTGGATTGTTTATCCTGCAGTAGTTGTTTAAACCAGTGAAATAAAAACAAACGCACACAATTTTACTAGGCATCATGTTCGAAAAAAGCCACAACTCCCATTTGCACATAGTGACCTGTGTTTAATAAGCACATGGTGTCGGGCCTACTTACCTGGATGTCTTTATCTTTCTTTGCTCATTATTCAGCCACTATACATTTTCTACCGACATTGTTTGCCACATGTTATTTATTTGTAATCTTGAACATTCGGTGTCAGTTTTGTTGGATTCTGTGAGCATTTATTTTCTATATTCACCAGAATTCTAGTTTATCTTTAACATCAGAAATAATTTTATATTTCCCTACACTAACTCCGTAGTGAAAATGCCATTTTGAATATACAAATACACATGAATACACGAGCTGCAAATTAAGAATGTTATATTTTTGGTAAAATTTGTGGAAAACTGCGCTGAACGAAACTTTGGCGCTTTTCATGGTAGAAGAAGAATGTGGTCATACAAAACAGAACTTTACTTAACAAATTTTGAACACTTAATATTTGTGTATATTATGGTTAATAATATGTGGGTCAAATTTTGTTGTTGCCTGCACGTGATATGAATATATGCGACAATACATACTTTTAATAGCTTAGGAAATAGTGGCTATATTAATTTCGCTTTAAATAAAATGGAAAATCAAATCATTTTTTTTCTTCGATAAAGCGTGTAATAGGAGCACTTGATGGTTTATGTGTTTAATGAGCATAGCAAGAGCAATGGTTCTGATAAAATGCTCAGTAGCATAGAGGAGCATATAATTATGAACGTGCAAAAAGGTTTTGGAGTAATAAACACATCCGTAAAGCTCGATTCATTATTCTGTAGATTTTAAGTCTCAAAATTGATTTACTGCTTAATATTTAAACATGTAACATCGTGAAATCTCCTTTTCAAAAATATGTTCATAAAATCTAAGCTTTTCAAATCATGCATGAAATTTATTTGTTCTATACCACACACAAAAAACTTTGTACAGGAGCAAAGCTGCACAAAACATTAGTCGTAATAAAGATATCCCAAAGTCCGTAAAAACTAGATTTATGTCCCTTTTGATAGATGTTTTAATTGATTCACTCGTTTTACGTAAAAGAGCATTATGCAGTAAGTATCTCCTTTATCTTATGAAATAACCCTTCTAGCTTATAAAATCATGCATTGAAAAATGACGTTTCCAAGACAAACATAACCATTATGTGAACAGAAGACTTAGTAACGTACGCGATTTTATAAACAACCTCTATTTTAAATAAATAGCTACGAACACTCTTTTCTTTTCAATGAACTACACTCAAATAAATATTGTCCTCGTGATACTTATAATTATACTAGTTTATAATTTTAGTTGTTTTTCTTGGAAGAAAACAGATAATTCAGAGAAGCAAACTGGTGAAAGTTTAAATGAAATCGGACTAAGAATTTTTTTATTATTATTAGATGCTCTTCAGATTGGCGGAATCGGTAATGTAGTGGCGGACAACTTTCCCATTTGTTCCAACACAAAAAATAACTAAAATTTCCTCTTTTTTTCTCCCCAAAGATTTATGACTTGGGATGATCTTTTCTTTTGAGAGAACCTGTAATAATATACTCTCCACAATACATTATGAGTATAGTCAGTAGTGCTCCAAGGGTGAACCTCACTTCGGAGAAGATAAAGAATTAATGATATTTGTGAACAGGACAAACGGGAGATTTATCCGTCACTACGTCACAATTCACTGAAAAATTACCAATATTTCAAACATTCATAGCTTTCTTATAATGGTAACATTTATTTTAATTTTTCTCCATTCTGTTTTTCTTATTTTTTCTGATTTCATTCTAATGAAGTTATTACAAGGGTTGGATTCCCCTAGGGTTAGGGTTAGGGTTTCCGAACCATTTTCTATACTAATGTTCTTTACATTGTTTTATATAATGTAATCAAAAGCATTTTACTTTATTAAAATGTATTGATACCCTTTCTTATCAGTATGTAGCTATGTATGGGCAATGAGCAGGATAGAAATGATAGGTTTATGACTTTTAAGAAAATGGAGAAAAACGATAACTTCTCCAATCCACCCTATAAGATATTGCGATTTGGTAAGGTATCCATAAACACCTGTTCATGAATAACTTTAAATAGACTAAAATTACAGTTCTAGATTAATGAAGTGTATAGGTGTTAAGCGTAGCATTAAAGAAAGAAACATGTTTGAAGAAGACACACGTCTATATTATATTTATATATTTGAAGGATGCAGATGTAATAAATGAAAGAAAATGTGTTAAATTCCATCGACGAGGTCCAAATATAAAAGATGAGGTACAGGGAAGAAACTGAACCAAGCACTTCAAATAATATACACATTGCGTGCATGACAAACACATTTATATCATTTACGTTGTATCTGTTCTCGTAGCAGTTTGTTTGTGTCTAATTAATGGCGGCTAATTATGCAAATCAACGATAATTATCTCAGTGGTGTTTGCCCGGTCGGGCGTTGGCAGATAGCTCTGGGGCAAAGTTCGGGGGAGTGGGCAAAAAACTATAAGAGGCCTAAAGGGGTTATACACGTTGAATTCAAGAAGTCATTGAACAAGATTGAGTTTGATGGATACAAACTAAGGATGTATCGTTGTGATGACGTGATCAGGGGCTGGTACAACCTGATACGGAACGTGCATTCTTTCGTAATTACAAAACAAAACAAAACATCTTGAGAAAATTAAAGCACGTCACAGAGAATAACCTCCATGAGGAAGAAACTGAAACTTCTAAAACAATGTGGCCCCTCAACAAAATTATTTCTTTTGATAAATTGTTTGAACCTCTTTCTCAACTGAGTATGAGTAGCTACTGTAGGCTTCATGAACCATCAGTTGAATTTAAATATGAAGAATGGGGAGAACTATGATGGCACAGGGATAGAACAATATGAAAGAGAGGAGATGGCAAGACTGAGGAGAGAGAGAGAGAGAGACAGAGACAGAGAGATGGAAGGAAAGGGACGGGGCGAAAAACAAGAGGAAAAGAAAACACTAAAAGAAGCGCAGACGTTGTTTTTTAACAACGTGCAGATTCCGAAATTCACTTCATCCATATGAAATTTTAGGTTAACATCCTTACTTTTTTCTCTGTTTTCGTGCGAAAATGAATTACATAACAAGAAGGAGAAAAGGTTACTTGAATTTTATTAGGCATTCTACTTTCTTGACTTGGTTATTCTGCCTTGACACTCACGATGAGAAATTTCGATAAAGGGTGTTTTATTCCAAATACTGAATAGACCAGATCACAGCTTTATTCACATTTATGGCCTTATTCAAAAGGCTTGTGGTGAACTAAAGCATTCATTTTGTCATGGTCATGTATATATGAGTTCCTGTATTTTAAAACGCATGTTGCATTATTAGTATCTGCTATATCAGACGTGCCTCTTGCATGCTCTAAGATCGTTACCATTGGCCTCTTCAAGAGAAGAAGGGGGTGGAAAATGATCGAGTTGCAATCCCCACGCACCTGTTAAAATGTGTTTGCGCGGGCTTTATTTTGCGCATGCGTGATAAATTGCAACCGATAACACCGATGAGGTAATGTTTTTATCTGCAATCAAATGACCAGGGCGGGATGGATATATTCGAAACTACTACTACTACTAGACGGATGCTGCTTTCATTGTTTTTATGATATCAATTAAACAACTTTCCTGGTAAAATATAGCTTCATAAAGTTGTAGGCCTACTGACTTTACAATATATAATTATATATACAGTCGAACCTGTCTATAGCGACCACCCAAAGGAAACACAAAAAGTGGTCTTTGTAAACAGGTTCCTTTAGTACATGTTTCAATTAGAATCCATTTTCAAGGGAAACAAAATAGGTGGTCTCTGTAAACAGGTGGTCTTTGTAGACAAGTGGTCACTATAAAAGCAGGTTTGAGTGTAATATATTAAAGAATACCAATAGATTGAATATTGGTTTACGTGGTGAGCGAGTGGGTAAAATGCATTGGTTTGGATATAGTACATTCGTAATATATTGTCATTTTAAGATTAATCATAATTTCTATTTTTAACTTTTTATGTATTTTACCCTATCATTTTTACTATTCTACCCTTTCATGCTGGAGTATTTCTTAAGATTTATGTTTCATTCATTCAAAAAGCTTACACAAGAAACGGACTTTAAACTGTTTAATAGGAACGGTGTCTTAAAGATAACATTAATTAATGAGGCGTGTTTTAAAATTCCCAGTAAATAATCGATGACAAATTTATGCAAAACCTTATTAGATGGGTTGGGTCTCTTTGAAAATATTATTGACAAGGCTAAAGCCGAGGGGTCACTTTGCCACACGAAAGTGGAAGTCGTTGGTAATTCTCAAAACAAAATTCAAGCCATTAGTTTGAACTTGAATAATAGATAAAGAAAACTGGCATTTTTCCTCTTTCTGTTGGGTACAGGCACGAGTTGACTGTGTAAACATTGTCGAGTTGTGTACACAAGAGCAGTGAGGGTATAGTGATGATGGTTGGAGCATCTATACGCCAAAGACTACAGATGGGACTAGGGCAGAGAAAGGGTATTATAGTCGCTGTGACCGCCAGCTAGAGGTGTACTACGGCAACGCCATAAATGACATGCATTGGTGCTGACACGAAGTAAATAGATCTTGATTCGTGTGGGTTTGGCGGGTTTACCAGGGATAAGCTGTTGGGTGGATTTTAGAGAGAAAAAAAGATGACGGGAACATTTATTTCGGTGTATCTTAGATATGTTGATTTTGATTCAATCTAATGATTGTTATTTTCAAAATAAATTGTTTTGATTTCATTTTTTTGATTTCATTTTGAGTATACGCGACGAGTTCTTTTGTTTTATCGACGCTGCACGCCGTTATTTCGTATTGTATATTTTCCCCTGTTTGAAATGACAATTGTAATGGATTTCTGGTATTGATGATAATCTGTGTTAAACCATGCCCGGGAATTTGACTGAATTACAACGGCATTTGATCCATGCTTTGTATGATTCCGGTGTGAGTCCTGACGATGTTCTGAGTGAGCTTACAAACCAGGGCTTCCTCGCTGAAGACGCCGAGATACAGGGTACAGCCGATGAGAAGCACGCCGAGGATTCCGCGCCCGATGCCCTGAATGCTTGCCCTCCCCCCTCCTCATCCACCTCCTCTTCCTCATTAACCACCCCTTCATCGTCATCTCAAACTAGCAATGAGGAGAAATCAGATGGAACATTGTTGTCGTCTTCTTTGACGGCAAGTCAAGAGAATCTATCCTTACGGCAAACAGATTTAAATTCACCGGACCGTGGACGAGGTATTGAAATCATTAAACTGGAAACATTACCCCGAACAATAGGCTCGCACGCCTCTCTGTCTTTCCCTGCTGCCGCCGTTACAACCTCACCTGTAGGCCTAAGGGATACTCAGACCACAGCTCAGGTCCACTTGAATTCTCTGGACCGAGTCACTGTTTTCCAACAAGTGGACCAAGAAACACATATTGAGGGGGAAGAAACAGAACAGGTTGTGGTCAAATCAGAACAGAGAGAAGTTTTAAACGAAAATTTGCATGCGGGGGAGATGCTGCATTCGGGTGACGAACTAGTGAACGATACCATGGGCGAAGGCGACAACGAGAGCAACGGAACGAGTTTGTCTGATTTCGGGGACGGTGAAGATAGCATGGCCGAATACAGCCCACAAGATCCTAACCAACCTCGAATATACAAACACGAATTACTACGGTAAGTTCTATTCAACAATCAAATCTGCAATGATTGTTATGTCATACGAATTAAGCTTAAATTAATGCTGTACCTATTTTCTTTATTTCACAAATGATTTATTTTATTAACTGGCATTCTGTTACTTTTTAAACTGTTAACTAGATAATCGCAATACCTAATCAGCTTATATTGTGTTTATCGAACTGTAGAAGCAGTTGTAATGCACTTTGTTTCTTTAAATGGCATGAAATCGTCAATAATTAATAGTTTATTACGCGTATTCTTCATTGCGAACGATTATCATCGGCTAATTTCTTCAGGGTTATGTCATCTGTAAATCATTAAGAAGAGCAGATTATTATCTAAGCGAATACCAACACTTATCTTACCAATACCAAATCTATTAGCATCAGATTACATTTATTGACCTGAATATTATGTGTTATCCAAATATTACTCCTGTATTGGAAACCATTTTTTTTTTTATAGATGTAACATTTCTTTTTGTGTATGTATGAGAAAGAAAGTGTGCGTGTGCGTGTGCGTGTGTGTGTATGGATGAATCTTTGTATTCCCTTTACCTCGTTTAGTTTTCGTATTTTAGTTTGGTTACTTTCCCACGTTTAACAATTAAACTTTATTGAATACAGTAATGGTGCATGATTGAGTAACAATCGTTTGTTTTCTGTTGTCTTTACATAATTCTGAAATTCTTGAATTCTGAAATTGCAGGCGTAAAATTTAGTTTTTAGCTTGAACGAAATGTTACAATGCAGCATATTTCTTTTTTTGTCAGAATTGTATGGATACTGAGGAATAAAATAACATAATCATAATAAAAAGTTAACTATAACTGAAGCAAAATCATTGAAAATGGGAAAATAACAGGATCATCTAATAATCATATCCATATCTGTTCTATTTACATATATTTTAGAAACATTATAAACTTAATCTCACGATTTTCGGAAATCCTCATACATATTATTTTGTTACACCACATAAAGGAAAATATACATGATTGTAAGGAACATTTCAAGAAGCAGCACCTTATTCTCGGGCCCACCAATACCGGCCTAGTACTTAAGCCATAATAAGGTGACCTGGACAAGGTTCTTATAAGGCTCATTTTAAAAGTCTATGTTTAAGATTTGTCCTGTAGTCATATTCGTTACACAGTGGTAACATTTCTTTTTCAGGCATTTATTGATCAATGCTAAAACAATTTCAGAGGTGAACATTTGTTGAAAATCAAATAAAACTCGTGTTTTTACATTTTGAAACTAAATCATGTCATGCTATCAATTGTTACAAGCTTTTTATATTTTACTAGACGTGTTTTACCACCTTTTATTGATTTTATTAAAAAACAGGGTGATGCCTCGTGCAAAATTCATTGTCAAAAGTTCAATATAAAATGAAAAGTCGAATACTAAATACACCATGACTGTTGCACAGACTTTGTAATGTCTTAAGAGTAGGTTTGTGCTAAAAACGTGCATAAAGATTAGTAACATAACCTGTTAAAGTAATTTACTAGAACTACCAGTTTAATCAATATAAGTAAAGACTTTCAGCATTGATTAAACAAAAAACAACAAAAAACGTATCATATAATCCTTTTCAACCGTACTAAAGATTAAAGTTTAAACTTTAAACTTTTAATTTGTGATTATGAAAAAAGAAAGAAAGAAAAACTACAAATTTGTTTTATAGTATTGTGATCACACAAAAGGACAAAAAAATCGCTTGAAACTTTACTACATATTTTTTCCTTTATATTTGAACAAACTTAACACGGTTTAACCAATTTTCCTTTTTAGTAAAACAAATTGTAGAATATTGCATAGAAGTGGATATTTACCTTAACCAATGAATTATTTGTGCCTTAAAAAGCAATGATGAAAAAAAAAGTAAATAGCTTATACAAATGAAAATACATTATTTAAAATGTATACATGTGAATAGGATATAGGGTAACATTAAAGAAATTCGTGGAAGGATCTAAGTGCAGTCTCACTGTTTCAAAATAATGATAATGATACTAAACTAGCGTCGATATTAGGAATAAATTGTTGCTAACATCTATCGGAAAATCTATTCTTAAAAAAACTTTTCACTACATTTTAACCACTGTTTTAATATCTTCAAACTACATATGTTTCCAGTTTAATCTTACATTGATTATGGATATCATTATTTGGATGTTTTACAGTCAATACCTATATGAGGATATTGTAAACTAACGAAGTCTATGAAGTTCGAATGAAAAAAAAAGTTGAATTACCCATTTAGGGGTATTGTAGAGGAACTTATTTATAACCTAAAAGCTTTGTATGCTGTGATGCTTTATGATATCATTGATCCAGAATTCATACACCTGAAAATCACTTTAAATTTTAAAACTTGTATAGTAATGATGTGGACTTTTTCAGTTTATCAAATGAATCCACACTGTCTCCCTTCATTTAACAATTGAGATTACCTTAACATTGTGAGGATTAGAATATTGGAATAATTAATCAACATGAGGAATGACTATCGTTAAATTCTTGACATTTGAGGGAGAGAGGAATTATATGAAAAGAGAACAAATAAGGTGTCATATATTTATGAACACTTCAATTTGTTATCATATCAAGCAATCCAGTCTAAATGCTCTGTTTTCGACGTTGTATTCAAGATGTACAATTTATTTATGTAGAAATAGTGAATATTGAAGGAAAAAAATCAAGTTAAATAGCAACTGGTAACATTATGAAAATAGTTTTCTGAGCAAAAAGTGCTTTGAATTTCTTTTCATTTTTTGCCCCAGCCCAAACGTACCTGTTTATCAGATTAACATCTGTCCTGAGGCCTCGCACTTCTCAACACAATCCAAATGGTTCTTGTAAAAGAATATATAAATATATAAATCCAATATTTCCAATTATATGTTCTCTTTCTGTCGTCCAAGAAGAATGTTATGAATCCACATTAATGAGGAGAATGATTGTTCCCCATGTCAGACCCCGCTGCTGCTAGTTTTAATATGTTGGTATCTGCAGCATATCGGCCTTTATAGATTGTACTTTATTTAATTCTTAACTTGGTGAAATAAAATCTGATTGGGGGTAGGTTTGTAAGTTATGAGCTTAATTCCTGGTTATATCATAACTAGACCTCCGTACCAAAAAAATAAATGATCAACTTGGTATTATGGCTTAATTGCAAAGACATTGAACAGTGTTGGTAGATCATTTGCTAAGTTTATAACTTTATCGGTCTTTTGGCTAGCATGATTTGTGGCTTCACCTAGGGACGTTGAGATAGGAGAGATATAAAAACCAACACGACTGCGATAATCGACACCTCCAAACAAATTCTTAACCAAATGTTGTTTTTCTGTTTTGTCATTCTCCTCTAGGAATATTAACTTTGAATTAGCTTCAACGATTTGCATCGATTTTAGTTAGGTAGTGGGACGAAACTTAATTTCTATGTTTTAATTGGATTAATATACACAAATATTTTATATATTATACTTTAAAATATCATGTTTTTTGATTGGCTCTCGCAGGTGTCCTTGCAGTCGATTATTCTGTGCTTGGTATAGACTTTGACCTAATATCTTACAATGATTAAATTTATATGACCCCCAAAGTAAGACACTTAGTGAACTTTGAGTACATGCAATAAAGTTCGTTAAAGGAAAACTTATTATTTCAAACAAGGAATCTATCAAAACATAAAATACAGAAAAAGAAAGCGATGAATTGGCGTTCACCTTTTTCACGTGCACGCAGTTTCAGGGGCCATATATTATTATTATTATGACTCAGTACATCTGTTACCATAAAGCGATCTATTTTGTTATTTTAGTAAGAAATAAAATGAAAAAGAAAGAAAATTGGGTTTGATTAATGATTGTTACATCTCACATTTTCTCTTTCATTCTCTTTTTTCTTTTCTCATCTTCTCCTCACAATCTTCCTCCTCTCTTTATCAGTTCACTTTCTCTCAAAACGTTTTTTATTTTTGTTAGGGTTGATTGATTTCTCTTCTTGCAATGATTAACAGTGTTCTTGTGAACATTAATCGAAACAACCAGCAAGGGCGTGAGAGCATAACGGCTGGTGTATGATGTTATACAATCCTTAACAACAACAAAATCACATACTGCTACAAACTTATTCAGTTTGTAGCCTTTTAACCAATATGTGAAAACATTAATATAAGGGAAACGTGAAATTAAATTTGATACAATGGATTTGACTTAGCAAAACAGATTGGACTAATACCTTATTCCTTATGAATACTGTCTTTCCTCTGAACATTGATGTACTCTAATTATATACTTAACTGGACAAGAATGTATTACAGACCTTCCTACAAGACAAGTTTTGTCTCGTAGCACAGTTACATGATTCTAGCAAACGAAAATGAACATATATTTGATAAGTTGCTGAAATGTTAAACATGTCAACAATATCTGACAATGTCTCAGACCAGGTTTTAAAAACAAAACACTCATGATCTCGTTACATATCTATTTTGCCTGAGTGTATTATTGATGTAGGGACTCAATTTGATTTTTTTTTCTCCAAATTTATTTATTGAATAACTGCGTCCATCACATGAGCCCCATAAGATTCATGTAATTTGGACGATAATATTCGCAAACAACAGAGTACTACTACTCTGTTTAGATAATGATTTACACAAGTATTTTATTCAGATTCCAATTATACAGTATTATTTAAATATGATAATCTTTACTTCTTAGTATTTCATGGTTTCTTTTTCCTCCTAAGATTAAATCAATAGCTGCCTGTATATCAACCAACTGTCGTTCTTAGAACCACGTATGTCATGAACTCAATTTCTTTCCCGTGAAATATTTTGTATTAACATTAATGATAATGAGGTATAGATGATAATCATGGTAACAATAATAATGATAGTAATACTAAGAGTAGACGAAAAAGTCCTAGTAGTAGAATTAGTAGTAGTAGTAGTAGTAGTAGTAGTAGTAGTAATAGTAGTAGTAGGAGGAGGAGGAGTTATGATAATAGCAAAAAGAGGAAGAAAAAGAATATAATATCGAAGTCATTTGATTAGTTCAATGACGTGTTTTATTCTTATTCGAAAATCAGCGAATATAAACATCAGGAAAATAATTCATCATGTGGAAAACCTCCTAGTATACGTCACCTATATGACTCATTCTTCTCAAGCACTTATAGGCCATTGTATGGGGGTACAGGTATGCTTTATTGCCCTCCATTCTCGATGGATTTTATTCAAACTTCACACCAACTTAAAAACATTGTCTTCAAATGAGTCCTTCGTCGTAAATCGTAATTTGATTTGGAATGGGCTCTTCACTTTGCAGAGATTTTCTTTGGCAAAATATGTGAAACAATAATATAGCAAGCTTTTGCGAATAAGGAATACAAATCAAAGGCACCGTCTTAGGGGTATCACTACTGCTTTACAAACATTACAACAATTGCCTCATTTGGTCGTATCTTTAAGAACTTGAGCACATTTCTAGTGGTTATCCGCTATAATAAATGAGCGGCTTCACTACACAGGGGGATTAGTCATCTTTCTAAACTGGTTTGTGTTAATGCGTGTTTTACAAATAGATTTTCATTGGAAATGGCTGTTCCTAATCCGCTTGTTAAAGAGTTTCTTTCTTTCAAATCTCTTTAAGACTCCACCTGGCCCTCAGTCTCTTTGAGTGAAGTCTCACTCTATACCGACCGGTCCACATGGTTTTAGATCTCGCTCCATTTGTTTGGCAGTCTGTTGGTTCATCAAACATTTTAGCCCGCTTTAGGCATTATGCAAACAGAAAACACTCGACCCACAAGCGTCCGTTTTCTGTGGGGGTACTTTGGACCTCGCCGTTTATTACCTACGATGCTCACGTATCCTAGAGATAGCTTGTTGAAATTAGGGTTGAAAATTAACAGAAATTAAACCCTACCGGACTATCTCTGCAAAGAGTAGAGGCAAGAAAGTCCTTTGTTATTTCCCATTGTGGATAAGTGTTGAGCCGAACAGAAGTCAATTTCAGATTCAACACAAAACAATGTTGCCTTTTTTTCGATACAGTTTCTAAAGTGTGGATGTGCGTGTCCTCACTCGCACTCGCATTTGGGGGGTCACACGAGACATGCCTATTAGCTCGTGTTTGTCAATGTACAAGGGTCACCACTTCGATGCCAAACTTCCTTCTTTTCTTTCCTCCTTTCTGATTCTCCCCCTGTTATTATTCCAATTGTCCCACCTCGATATCGTTCCTTCGAGTCTCGTATTTACTTGTGATACAGGCTAACAAAGTCATTTTTAAGCTCTTCCTTTCATCGGGCTATGTTAGCTGGTCTTTATTGTGATCGGTCGTGCGATAAATTGAGCAATTTAGACTGAATAAAGAACAGTTTAGTCAATAGATTTTATGAGGCTTTGACACACGTGTATGCTTATAAGAATATAAAAGGATAGAGCATCGATGTGCAAAATTGTAAATGTGCCTAGGGTTCATTTTTTCGAAGTCATATGCCGTTGTGCTTTTAGA
The DNA here is from genome assembly GCA_035222895.1 of Strongylocentrotus droebachiensis. Taxonomy (NCBI): domain Eukaryota; kingdom Metazoa; phylum Echinodermata; class Echinoidea; order Camarodonta; family Strongylocentrotidae; genus Strongylocentrotus; species Strongylocentrotus droebachiensis. Next base: position 39,318 of record JAVYIG010006125.1, read on the forward strand.
TATATAATCACTGAAACATTGTCTAAAACCCAATGACCCCTCGTAAGAATTCTTATTTTAATAGTTGAAAACTCATCTCTTTAAAATGAACGTTATTTCATAGCTAGAATATTCTTTTATAGATGTGAGTGAATCCTCCAGAAATTTAGAGGTGTCACATTCAATTCTACTTTGCCAATTCCATGTATTTCATGCATAATCTGTATCAGCTACAGTTTTTAAAATAGTAAAGTGGGTTTTTTTACCAAAAGAAAATTTCAATATCATTTTAATTGAATTTTATATTGGAGATATATATTTATAATTCGGTTGCTTAAACTTAAATATCAAGAACATATTGGTAAAGGAAATGAAAACGAGAAAAGGACTAAACCCAATGTGAGGCAGTCATTCTACTTTTTTATCAGAATTAATAAATGCCTTACCCTCTCGGATGAGAGATTTAACGATTCGTGTCTAAAAACGAAGACATGCTAGTTCTTTTATCTTCTAGCTTTCATTTGTATATAGCAATGAATCTAAATTTGATTAAGATTAGAAGCAAAGAAGCGGTATAGAATGAGATTTCTTAGAATCCGTCAGATTTAAATGAGCAATATTACTTAAGTCAGAAAACAAAAGCACAATGTATAGAAAAAACGGAGACCATGTTGTATAATAAATACAGGTGTTATAAAATCTCAATTTGCCGACATTATTTAGATATATTATGTGCTGATTTTGACTGTGGGTGTCACCACCCTCTACCTCCACCCCTTCCACTAGAAACGCACAGACTGGTAATATTTAAATCACACAAGTTCTCGTAATTATGCACATCTAAACAGTATTTGCAACTGTTTAGAACTAATTTATGGTCTGATATGATATGATTCTGAAAACCACGTTTCAACTTCTGTTTCTCTTCATGTTTTGTCTTCATTAATACAGACAAGATCCATGGCAAGTAGCGAAGATGATAAAGTTGTATATGCAACAACATAATATCCCTCAGAGAGAAGTGGTAGATTCCACGGGTCTCAACCAATCACATCTCTCGCAGCATTTGAATAAGGGCACGCCCATGAAGGGCATTAAACGAGCTGCTCTCTACAATTGGTTTGATGTGAAACAACGAGAAGTTACAAAACGTAAGTATCCCATGTTCTAGGCTCCCATATTTAAAGAAAAGTTCCTTTCTAGTTTCTACATCTGCAGCATATAATACAGACTTTGAATTGAAATAAATGGTGCAATGATTCTGAGAGCGATCTTTTAAAAGAATTATAGTTACATATTCATAGCACTTACTAATTCGTTTATAAGGCTGAGATGAATCATACCATTTTAGAAATGAAAATTCTATTTCAGGGCTTAATATGATGTTTCTATTTCAAAACTCATGGCAAAGGATTGGATTTTAGATTGGTATTTTTTTAAATTACATATATTTGTGTTCTTGATAATCATTTGCGATCTAGAGAATTACATTGTTTGAGGATATAATTGCATTGTTTTAAGATCATATTTTACTTCACGAGAAATATTTTGAATACAAAAGCTTTGTCAAGGTTTGTCCGACAAAGCAACAACGAATGTGAGGTAGCCGGATTCTATACTTTTGGCATCCTTCAGTATATATTGAGACGTTCGTAGCACTGTTTTCAAAGAAATTAATGCCTGTTTATCGGACTTTTTTCTTCTAAATGACAGAATTCACGAATCCTGAAACTGGTCACTACTACGTGCAGACTTCGGATGAGAATCCAGCGAAGAGGCAGCGAAGGAATCGTTTTAAATGGGGCCCAGCCTCTCAGAGAATCCTCTACCATGCTTATAACCAGAACAGGAACCCTAGCAAGGAAGAACGAGAGAATCTTGTCATTCAGTGCAATGCGTAAGTGAAACCTCTATCTTTATCAATTTCCACGCTCCTATATTTTTTTACGATCCTGTACATCACTATAACTGTTTATATATAAACAAGCTGAAGTTGTTATCTGTATTTTTTTCAAAAGAGTCATTTCCCTAACTTTTAATCTTCTATTGTCTCGTTCAACTGTCAATCATTATTGGAGGACAATTGCGAATAAGGATTATATGGGATCATCATTCATTAAAGTTGAATGACGTATGTGAATGTTCTCTCTTTCGTTACATTATTTTCTGTGATTTCCGTGGGAATATAGCCACACTCATCAAATACCCCTAAAGGAGATTTGCCATGAAAGCTGCACTCGTCCAACAAAATCTGAGACTTTGTCCCCCAACACCCCCGGGGGATAACACCTTACTCCTTCGCCCAAAACTGTTTAACATCATCCGGTATCAATTTGTTAAAACTTATTATTCACCATTAGGGAAACATCCATAGCATAAAGCATAATTCAGCGCTGGTCTATCAAATTTCGTTCGCATTTTCATCGATAAAAATTAACCTGATATTGATATCATGGACGTTACTCTATTAGTATGTGCATTTGCTCTTAACACAACATCATAATTAAGAAAAATCAATTCTTTAAATGAATATCAAATAACTTGTAAAATATTTTTCTTGCTTTTATCTTGAAACACTATATTAGCAAAATTTGAATTCAATAACTACTTGGAAACATATGGTGACGGGCTAGTAGACCCGCTGTGCTCTTAAGGGTTAATCATTGAAAATCAAGGGATGCTTTTAAATGGTGAATGATGAAGGAGTTTAGTTAATGTTTAGTGACACAGGGAAACAACTCGTTGTTCGATCTTCACTGATTTTCGATTGAAAATACCGGGGTATCAAGTTTTGTGTGTGCGCAATGCACACTTGGCAAAGAAATTGTGTTGAAATCCATCAACGTAAAATCAAGACGAATAAAATCTGCCTCTATAGTTCAAATCGCTAAACAGGCAGGTGTTTCCTGTATGAAACCGATATTAAAACGATCTCACTAGGACATTGAACCTATTTCTTGCCATCAATATACCTTTTCGCCTACGTCATGTCTAAGAGGTATTAATTTGAAATATAGATATTTTTACATTGATTAATAATCAAAACTTATTCTCAAGCCGCAACCTCAGGCCAAAATAATTGCTTACAAGTCATATATCTATAACCAAAGCGATTATAGTAATAACAAGCATCAATGCTGAGTGCTCTTTTGCAAAGTGATATCACTTATCATCTTCTTCGAAAGCTATTAAAGATTATAAAGACATATTAATTATAGAGTTTTATATTGCGGTTTCTATTCGGCTGAATGACATCATTTGTTGTTCATCACCAATCCGTGGTATTTTGTTTCACTTTACTATATCAGAAAGAAAACAGGCGGATGAAGGTGTGTTTTCTTCAGATAGCAATTTATATCGCACGAAGATGAGGACGGAGATGTTACCCCCAATTTAATCTGTTTATGTTACATCATTAATATTTTCATCGTTTTAAAAAGAGATCTAAATATTTTACTCAAATATTCCAGATATATATTATCCTGATTCCGTTGAAGTATGAGTATTTCGCCCGTGCTGTTGCTTCGTTGTTTTCATTATCATTCATTATTATCAATGAGTATTTAACGAGTCGTCATCTGTGCCTGGGAGGAGAAAAGTGAACTGAATCACTGTAACCTCCGGGTCTCTCCTCCTGGTATAACTGATTGGAGATGCACAGATGAGCCACTACACCAGTGTTCATCCCCCCCCCCCCTCTTCTTCTTATACGAAAAGAGCAGTGGGTTCTTAACGTTCAAAGCTGGTGACTCTCTTCTAAACGGGGTCTCCATTTAACGTCCTATCCGATGGACGGCCTAATTAACCGTTCCTTCTTAATTCATTCTTACCCTATAACCTTCAGTAGGTCTACATGTATTTTTTCACTACTTCATGATTTCTGTTGTTCTAATACAATTCAACCTTAAATTGATATGTATTATGACATACGTTACTGTTTCTCAAAAGATAAAGATTCCGTTGTCTTTTGCGTAAAGTTATATAGAAATGATTGGTATAAACAGTGTGGATTTCTTTTCTCAAATTGTGTCAACGGTATAAGATCAAATTTTAGGCAAATTCTACCCCGATACAAGATGAACAAAATCGTTTAAACACATCATACGATTTGATATTGTTCCTCAAAATAAAGCTTACAGAATAGATCTAACTAATAAGGTAGATTAGTAAAATGCAATACTGTTACATTTTACGGACTGGGCGAGGTGTCTTGTTTGCTCGAGTGACGAAATACCGGAAGCTGGAAAGGTTACTAGGCCTCTCTTCAATGTTACAATGGGTTATACACACATGTCAAATTCTCTCCACGGGATAAATATGAGAGAAATACTTCCGTGGGCGCGTAATGTTTTCATTTTCATGGAAGGGCTCTCAAAATAGTCTGGTTTAATTTAGTCGTACTGAAATTGGAAGTGAGCTTGTGCTGTCTTCTCACTTTGCCTGTGATTGTGATTAATTCCCTGTCAGATATCATATTGCACAATAATGATTTAATCGTTCTTTATTAAATCACGCTTTACAATGCTCTTATAACCCCCATTCACCCTCCGTCTCTTTCTCTCCCTCTCTCTCCCTCTCTTTCTCTCTCTCTCTCTCTCTCTAATATACATAATTGTTTTAAATATATCTTTCTCTTTCTCTATCTCTCTCTCTCTCTCATCTTTATCTTTCTATTTCTCTCCCTTTCTCTCTCTCTCTCTCTCTCTCTCTCTCTCTCTATCTCTATCTCTTTATTCCTCTGCCTCCCACTCCCTTCTCTTTCTCTTTCTATAATTACAATTATGTATATTGTCTTATCCATCTTTAAAAATAATATCACGAAATATCGTGCCTGAACATCTTTCCCTTGTCATAGAACTCCACTTACTGGGGTCCATGCCATTACTTTGTTGAATAGAAAACGCTAAACACGTTGAGTAATGTCTTATAAAAAGTTAATAGTGCCTTGGCATATAATTCATAGTCCAGTGTGACAATCCCGATATGAACCACGACACAAAATGTTAAGAAATCCGAAATGAGTATGATAATAGTTTGTTAAATTTTTCTTTTTTTAATACCGGCACGCTACTTTGAGAAATCCGACCATCTGTATAGTTACGAGTATTTAAAAAAAAATCAGTTCTCTTGTTACATTCAATTCAGTGGACATAATTGTTCCTTGTAAATAATTATGTACCCCTTTTTACAACCCAATTTTGATACTCTAGCACTTGGCACTCAAGCAGCAGTACGCTAATACACCATCGGTGGAATGTATTTACGAATGAAGAAGAAGAAGAATTACATGCCGTATACAATGGCATTACCATAAGACAATCATTATTTTAATCAAGCCTTTTATACCTATACGTACATGTATATTGTTTGTGTTTCCTATAAGGATTGCATCAAGAAAAAGGATTAAACATAAGTGTGTCATGAAATATATTATATCGATAACTATCGACGTTCATCTCATTTTTCTTTTCCTCTCTCATTATACTTCTTTTAAATGTCTTTTTTAAATTCATATAAACATTTATTTCCCTTTCTCTTTGCTTTATATTTTGTTTTTGGCGTGATAACACATGCAATAATGTCACAAAAATTAACGATATCGTTTTTTAATATTTTTGTTATTCAGAGCCGAGTGTATGCAGAGAGGTGTGTCGCCCTCCCAGGTTGGGGGCCTAGGTTCGAATCTCGTCACAGAGGTACGGGTCTATAACTGGTTTGCTAATCGACGAAAAGAAGAGGCCTTCAAGAACAAGCTTGCCTCTGATGGGATCAACACAACAACCAGTGTCAGCTTCCAGCAACAAGGTAGCTTGTCCTATTTTAGAGCAAGAAAGGCCGTAATCATTCAGACCCCAAAGTTATATTTATTTTAGCCTGATATACCGATTTCTTAGATTTGTCGGATGCATATAATTCTATGACTGTGTAGATGCTTCTCCTACAGTGGATATAATTATGAAAAGTGAAGTAATTTTAGGATGACCAGTCTTGTTAGCCATTTTAACTATTTTTTCTTTCTTTTAATTGGTAAATCAGATTTGTATGTTAGATTCTTTTAAAGATTTTTTTGAACATCCAAATGCATCTATTCTTCATATTGTGACATTTTGTAATCATCATTATAGTCGTAGTAATCTCTGGTGTCTCTTTTATCGATTGTTAGCTGTTAAGCTACTTTTTACAAATCAATATCTTATACCTCAATCGCAATCTGTGACATTTGATATGAACTATTATAAATTTGATTCTTATTATACCCTTCCATAGGGTGCCTATAATTATTATCAATTATTTTGTATCACACCTAAACATTGTAGATACATGAACATGTAGGGAGTCCATATTCTTATTTCTTTGCCGCGCTAAAAGCAATGGAAAGCTCTTATGTACAACATTTTATATATGTACGATATTCTACTCAAAATATTTTATTTTTATTGAAATACACGCCCCAAAACAGGCATTTATATTTGATAATTGTACTTTCTTTCCACACAGTGTCGGGAGTGGATACACTCACAACGAACAGCGTTGGTATGGGAGAGGTGATGATAGGGGATCTTATCGGGCATGCTACGGGGGGCCTACAGCCTACCATCACGGTCGCCGCGCCTCAGAATGGCCTACTCCATCAAACAAACTCCGTAACGTTAGCACAGCTGCAAGCCTTGCAGGATAGCGTGGGGAACGGGGTAGGTCCGGCGGGTGGTGCAGGCGGGATGCATTTGACCATGTCGACTCAAGCGATTGGGGGACTCAAGAATGAGGGTCATGGATTGGTAAGAGCACTAACCTTTAAATGCGAATTAAAGTCAAGAGATATGAATTTAAAAAAAGCAATGTTAATTATTAGAGTTTGGCCAAAATAACTTCCTGGATTGCGATAATAGTCATCTTATCAAATTCGTAAATATTTGTTTTCTTGAAGAAAAAAAAAAAAATCTTACGATTTTCACAGTGTATTATATCTGTTTTTGAAAGTATTATCATAGTTTATGAATGTAATGCAATATACTGAAACAAAAAAAAAATAATTTGTTTATGTTCTTCTTCTTCTACCACTTTAAAAAATGTATCGTTAGATGATAAGGTGTGGCAATCTATAAAGCATTACGCTTATAATATTGTCATACCTCTGTATGCTTCTGTATTATTTACAATTGAAAATGAATAATGATCGTAATCTCCTAGTGTTTAATACCGTGATGGTTATGATCGTACTATATAATCTGTTGAACCATGCAGAAGTAAATAAATAAATAAATTCACGTAAAAGATGCAAAAGTTGTATATTAAGTTTAAATCGTTGGCTTCCCACAAGACGGCCGTCACTCAGCTTATAGGCATTTCTTGCGGTAAGCCGACGAAATAATTATAATGATAAGAAAAAGATCTATACGGCGCTTAATACTGTGTCTATAAAGTGTTGCACTGTTATAACCCCGGCATTAGCCGAAATATTTACTCCGAGAATATTTATTCATTCTATTCATATCTATTTTCTCATATTTTACAGAGCACGAAACTACCATCGATGGGGAGTTTACCCCGATCTGGCTACGGCACTCGGAATCTCTTAACCACTACGTCACAGGGCAACACATCGTATGGATATATGAGCGATGCTAACAGCCAACAAATCAACTATAATCAAACCATGGCACAGCAAGGTAAAAACCTAACTCGATGTTTTCAAAAATGTTATCATCATTGGTTACAAAAGGGGATTATTCATTATCATAAAAGATTAACTAATAGTTACTTAATAGGGATATGCCAAAATAAACACCTACGACGACGCTCTACTTTTTGAACCACAAGACCTCTGTTAGATTTTATTTTGTTCGTCTGTCTTTCTCTATTTTCTGTCAGCCCTTTTTTATTTTCCGTCTTACCCTTTTCTATTTTCCTTCTGCCCTTTTCTATTTACGCTCTTGACCATTTAGTGTTGCAAAGCTTTTTAAGTGTATTGACCTAGAGTCATCAATATTATTCATTACATGCTTCTCATCCGTTCAAATTCATTTCATAATACACCTACCCAATGTTTTTGTTCTTCTTTAAAACAAATAGTTTTGCATCATTAAAGGGATAGTTGAGTTCTGTTTTCAAACCGCAAATGCCTTCAAAGTGCATGGTTATTACTCTTATTCTTATCTATGACATTTCTAGTGCCCTTTTAGAACCCTAAAATTGCTATAAAGGTAATTTTAGACCCCAAAATGTATTAAATTAAGCCAATACGATCATACCAATTCAGCTCCACTTAAAAAAAACACGCTGACCGTTAATTAATTATTTGATTAAAAATAACAATACATGGGCCGGCTGGTTGTGTGTAATATAGGCAACACGAAAATGCCAACAAAAATGCCAACATTGGTATTGGCATAAATACGACGTAAAAGGCGTTTTTTCGTTTTTTCAACGGTTTTTTTCAAATTTTTCAAAATATCTAATATTTGTGGTGGTACACAAGTATTAGAAATCGTTATATTTCAGCCGTCTCTGACCCGATTTTGATCAAACAAAGATGATTTTGTCATTTAAATATTATGTTCTTTCAAATTTGACACTCAGTTTTTCATTATCTCACAAAAAAATATTTTGTGAAGCGCCCTCTGCAACAGAACTCAACTATCCCTTTAAAGTTGGTCATTAACGTATTTAGTCTTCATCCCTTAAGCAAATTTTGAAGGACAGTTTTTGTTATCCTGTTCACCATGTACCTTCTCTGTTCTCTCTTTCGATTTATTTAATCTAGAGTTACAAATAGTCAACTTTAAACCGGATATATCCACACACTCTGTCTCACAGTGCTCAGCTTCCCATATACCATCTACTATACAGTGCGTCCCAGAAAAAACGAAACCGAGAAGTATCGATGTTTTATCATAACTTAATCACAACTATAATTAATGAATGATACATATTTGGAAAGCTTAGAGTCTCTTCTTTCAGTTGATGCTACTCACGTGATGCATATTTCACGCATGAGTGATTAAAAGCAATTTGAAGGAAGGAAACCAAAAAGACATTTGGCGGGCGGTATCTGAATTTCAAAGAAAAATTCATATTTATAGAAAGTTCATTTTCTGCCCTTTCATATGATACCGCAATCAAGGAAAATGAGCCAGGAATAACAAAGTTCTGTTTGTTTAAAGTAGCCCTTACATTTTCATAATTTTAACAAACGAATTCGTTTTCACTGGGTGCCTGCCGTAGCAAAAAGCAGATTTGACAAAAGACTTAACTCCGTTTCGATGACAATCAGCCATGCATGAAGACTCTCGTATACGGCTGATTGTCAACGAAACGGAGTTAAGTCTTTTGTTAATTTCGTTTATTGATACGGCAGGCAGCCAGTGAAAACGAATTCGTTTAATAAAATTATGGAAATGCAAGCACTACTTTAAACAAAGAGAACTTTGTCATTCCTCGCTCATTTTTCCTGATTGAGGTGTCATATGAAAGGGCAGAAACTCAACTTTTTAGAAATGTGAATTTTTCTTCGAAATTCAGATACCGCCCGCCAAATGTCTTTTTGGTTTCCTTCCTTCAAATTGCTTTTAATCACTCATGCGTGAAATATGCATTATTTGAGAAGCATCACATGAAAGAGGAGACTCTAAGCTTTCCAAATATGTATCATGCATTAATTATAGTTGTGATTAAGTTATGATAAAACATCGATACTTCTCGGTTTCGTTTTTTCTGGGACGCACTGTAGATTTCATTATTATTTTCAAACGCTTTTTTTCAATTTCTTTACAAAATATCGTGTATATAATTATCCATCGCAAAGACTTTAGTTGTTTAACGAGGAATGGACCTGTCTTAACTCAATTTGAAATACAAATTCCAAAATTTAAACTATACAAGTATGGTACTATTTCCTATTATATAGGCCTACCTCTCTTTTGTATGTTGAATGAATCCAGTCATCTGATTGGTCGAAATTGGAGTCGTGATTCTAGCCATGCCCGCCTACCGGTCAAGAGTTTTTTTAAGATACCCGTTGCTCAGCTTAAATAAATACTATAATCCCTCTCTTTTTTATTATGATTGTCATTTTGTTTTTTTCATATAAGGCCTGCATCAAGATGCTAGCTCTCGCCTTGGGCATCGTACTCATCAACCCTCATCCACAATGCAAGCTCTTCAGCAACATCAGCAACAACAACAGTCAACCTTGCATCGCATGATGAGAAACAACCAGCAACAGTTGCAGCAACAACAGCAACATGTTTCTCAGCTTAACGATAATTCATCCTCTAGAGCACTGAGTCAATTGCAGTCACAACATCTACAGCAACAGCATCAACACCATCAACAACAGCAGCAACAACAACAGCAACATCATTCACAGCAGCAGCATCAACTTCAGCAATATAACATCGACCCAGGGTTGCTGCAACAGATTTCACAAGGTAACGGAATAATTTTTTGTGGAATAATTTTTCTTCTATTTTTAATAATCATTGCGAATTTTAATTCAGTTAATATGACGTGAGAGTCGGTATATTGCAAGTCATGCATCTTCCAATTATCACTAAAAACTGTAAATTTACAAACAACCTATTCCAAGACTATCCTTACTCATCACTCAATTTTGTTTCACTCCTTAACAGTCATCAATTCTCAGTCACAACTCCAAAACGCCAGCCACCTTCAACTTGCCTCACCAAACCAGCAGCAGCACCAGCAGCAACAACAACAACATACCACATCCGTGGGCCAACAAATCTTGCCTGAGTTCACCCTCCCCCTCAACGCCATCACCGCCATCTCCTCACATAACCCTTCGAAGCTAGAGACAAGTGAACTTCAGATGCTTGTCATGACGCAGTCTGCTAAAGGTCAGGGGTCAGTGACCGGGAGTCACACCACTGCTGTGACGTCAGGAAGTGACATCGGGTCAACCAACATCAGCATCAAACAAGGAGTTACTACACCTTGCATCAAACAAGTCACGCCTTCGTCGTGTGCTAATGACGTTTCGAATAGATCTGCAGCAGGTAAAGATGTAATTATTTTTTGAAATGTTATTTGTTGTTTTGTCAATTTTCTAAGAAGATTTGTGATGAACCGATATTAAAGACTTTCAAGAAAATCAACTAAAAGACAATTTCATTTTCCTATTTTTTTTGCGTAATATGTCATTTCAATAGGAGACGTGTACAAGGCTTTTGAAAGTGCATTATGTTGATTTTTTTTTTCTTCAAAGTCTGTGCGATTGTGATAAATAAATCTCCATGTAAAGTTATCACTGATGTACGACATCTCAATATGGAGTTCTGACCAATTACAAAATACATAACAAGGTCAAGACATTGATGAGAATGAAAATAGAACTTAACTTTGATTGTTAAAACATTGAATTTCTCTCCAATAATGTGGGATTCAGGCTATTAAAATCATTTGAATAGGGTTTAACTCAATTTGATAAATTTGTCTTGATCATTGTCTTTAAGACCTTAATAAGTTATTAAAATAGTAACCCTGACCAATTTCTGAACACTGACGTCATAATGTTACTTACAAATCTGAATGCATGTTCCTATAGCTTTATTAACAGTAGAGGACTCAGTCACATGGAAAACTGTAGCAGAAAAAAGAACTTCTATGCGATTGGTCGAAAGCTCGTACACAAACTCAGCTTAGCAGCTGGTTGGCTAATTGTTGCAAAATTGTGATTAGTCGTAGCTTAATTATTGATCCCAGTGATTATATTTGTAGTATTCATCTTTTGTTAAGTTTTTATGTTAAATGTCGTGGTTGTTGTAAGATTTCTCTACTTTCCTTCTTAAAAAATAATGATGATGAACAGTACGTATTTTTAACAACAATTTCCTTTTCCCCTCCTCTCTTCCTTCAGATCTTGAGTTACCGAGTCGCGTACTAGACTTCACTAGCAGTATAGCGGACAGCACTGTCACAAACCAGCTTCATACCAGCCAAATCAGTCAAATCAAAGGAAACAGTCGTACCAGAAGAGACGAACATACAATTACTACTAACAATGCCACGCTTGAAGGCTATACGGTGGCTACACGCGTAGTGCCTGTTACTGCAAACATGTGAAATCAACTCGACCTTCTCTTTTTTTCTTCTCCATTTTATCTCAAACACCATGGCAAATGACACCAATATAGTGATTATAAACCAATAGTGTGATGTTGCTCTGTATTTATGGACGTGCTTAAGGTGAACTTGTCATTGTGTGGAATTTCAAAGACATTTGTAAACTTCATATGTAAAATTATTGCATAACATAATGTGACGATTACGAAATAATGAATGGTAATTTAGAGCGGTGAACGCGATATTAACTCGAAGAGGAATTTCTAAAAATCGTGATCAGTGATTCACAAGGAGAGCAAATTTGAAAGCGGATAAAGTGAAAACGACGATTATTGAAGAAGAAACACGAGATAATGGCGATAGTTGAAGGACAATTTTGGAACGAAATGATGAAGACAATTTTCATTAACTGATCTCTACTTTCTGGATGAAGTGGATAAATTATCTTTGTGATGAAATGACCATCATGTGATTGAAGATGCCTTGGAAACTGACTTTATTTAAATTGAAAATGGAGAACAACTGGTGGACTATTGATGAACATTTATGGATGATGAAAAGCTGATGATGGAAGCAAAATCAATTCGAATTCATGGAGGAACTCAAAATATCAAAATTGAGAGGAAAACATGTTCGTCAAATATGAAACGAATCACAACGAATTGTACTGTGAGTGGTGGTTATTAGCGTTCATGAGAGGCAGGCTATATAGAGAGAAAGGGAGAGGATCGTCAGCATACGTGGTCAGTATGAGGTACATTATGATTGCCAGACGTGATTTTTGTAATGGCTAAAAATGACAGAATCATAACTTTTGTCCAAAAAGAGAAACCTCGTCGACGTATTCCAGGGGCAAAATACAAGTTGTGGTGATGACTCGACGGAAATAAAGATGAATGAAAACGAAAGATTATCATAACATACCAGAATAACACTGACGATAAGAATCATTATCATGGAAAAACGAAAGCATTCAAACTTTGTGATTAGACCTAGCTGTACTCAGCTAAACCAGGAAATGCTCGGATGATTTCAAATGCCAAAATAGAAATGTAAGAAGCCTGTTAACATCATAAGCAGAACGATTCACAAGAAGTATACAGGTCGTCATCTTAAGCCCTGTTAGCGGCTTTCCAATGAATGGTGTGGAATGCAGGGCTAGTGGAAGAGGGGGGGGGGGGGGCATTTGAGTGCCCCACTCGACTATTTTCACCGTTCGGCATTTTGCTCGCTCTGAGCACCCCCACTTTTAGCTTGTGTCAGTTGAGTCAAACCAACTTTCAAAATGATTTTTGCGGTGCCTCAAATGTGTTGACTCTACATTCAATGGCGTTTCTTACTATACACCAGTAATTTATGTCTCTTAACCAAAGAAAATTGAAATATAATGCTTATAATTATGATATTTCAGTTGTATTTCTAATTTCCAAGATTTGGCTCGTTGGGTAATGTGTCGTACATGACAAATATTCAATTGTGGGTGTTTTTTCTACATAAAATTTAACGGTGCACTGTTTCATGGGAAAGTTATGTGGAATATTTCTTAATCGTAATTTTTTGTAATTGTTGTCTTCATGATGATCATGTCACCGTATAGCCAAACAATTTGTAACGGTGCACTATTTCATGGGAAAGTTATGTAGAATATTTCTAAATCGTAATTTTATGTAATTGTTGTCTTTATGATGATCATGTGACCGTACAGTCAAACAATGTTTAAACCCTTGCCATTATTTGTGTACAGTGGTATAATAACGGATATTAATATAGTTTGATTTTATGTACACAACAACTCATTGGACATTCCATATATTCCCGACCACATCTCAAATGTTACGCTTGCATACAAATCTGACTATTGTATTAAGGTAATAGCGCTTCTAAAACTGTAAAAACCTATAGAAAAGTGAATAGTTTTGAAGTGATATGAAACAACGTTACGTCAATGTATTTGGAGAACTGCACACTACTCGGTATAAACGTATACGAGAAATCGAATGACCAGATCAATACATTTGAATGATTTCTCCTTTAAGACGATTATGGTAATGTAGGTCAGTTGTTGAAATTACTTATAGCACTTTACACCGCAAGTGCGATAGCAAGCCACTAACATCAATACGATGTAGAGTGCTAGAAGAGGAAGAAGAAGAAGAAGAAGAAGAAGAAGAAGAAGAAGAAGAAAACAAGTACATTCCACTTATAATGTGCAATGAATTTTAAAGTTGTTTGTGAGTCAACCACCGAGACACATATTTCGACTCTCGATGAACTGCAGTGCGTATATGCAGCCGTCTCGTGAAAAAAAGGGGAAAACTAAGCAAATAATTCAAAAGGGCAAATACAGAAAAGTCTAATAGATTGCGCTTGCGTGCTAGCCACAATTGATAGTAAAAAAACGTCTGAACCATAATTTGAGGGTCAATATTTGCTCACTTTTTTTGTGTGAATTCGGTGGTATTTTTGCGAGGGTTAAAAGTGTTAGGCACAGTGAGAGCTAGGCATGGGTCTCTGTAGTTGGAAAGGGCCGATACTGGTATATTAAGTACAGTCTTCTATAATAATCTTTCAAATACAACCCAATAATTCAATTCATGACTAAACAAAACCGCATATAGGGGTTCACGAAAATGTGTATTTCAGTGTAAGTTGACAAATGCTATCAAGAATTTGTTCTCCCTTTTCTTTTCAACTCATAGTATTAATGAAGGAGAAATTGCACGGGTATTAAAGGATTGTTCTAAAGGAAATATTGAAATGAAGTGAATACGTTTTCATATGAGAAGGGGACTCATAGGACACGTGTATCGTACGGTTATCACACTCCCTTGGTTATCTGCCTTCTTCTCTTATATTACCTTTGCAGTTGCGTACAAGTTTCTATATTGTTATTTATAACAGTAAAGAGGAACAGCAAAATAGCGATCTTGGAAATTCTGTTTTAAATGAAATAATAATATTGTACGGTCTTTGCGGAGGCCTATAATGTTGTAAAGACCCAACAAAGAAATCATTTTTCCTGTGTATTGAATCAAATTTGTGTTGCTTCGATCTTCGATCTACTACTGCTATGTTTAGCAGACGCACACGTGAAACATTATCAATTCTGCCAGCAAGGAGCAATATTTTTGACATTTTTGACAATATAATTATCGTACTGTGTCTTTACCGAATTCTGTCTTCACTCCTCCTCTCTCCCCTTTCTTTGTTCATGCAATGTTCACTTTTTTTTGGGGGGGGGGCACCAATAGCCCCCATGCACTCCATTTCCTTTTATTCAATGTTCAAATGCAGTTATTTTGTTTTTTTGTAGCGGAGGTATTAAGTTAGTCTGAGAACTGAGAAAATGGCGATATTTAGATGTTGGACACTTTTTGCCAAACTAGATATGTTACACATGCAGGCACAATCATGTACACACACATTCCAACCTTCTGTACTCTCGCTTTATGCATCCCGGCCGCTACTCACCATCACATTTTCTCTCTCTCTCTCTCTCTCTCTCTCTCTCTCTCTCTCTCTCTCTCTCTCTCTCTCTCTCTCTCCCCCCCCCCCCCTTTCCCTCTATCAAAATTTAATTTTTCTTATAAAAGACAAAACCAATGAAGTTTACCGCATTATGAACTCATACTCAATAGGCCAACAACACGACAACATCGATAGGATATAAAGTGTACCTATGTAATAATGCCCATTCCTCCTATGTCGTGTATATACATATTCTTGGCGATAGTTGTAACAATTCAGTCAGACTTAAATATTTATTTCATGTGGATATACGTTGCTTTTTTTCGAGTGCTTATTTCTGTCTAAAATGTATAAAGCCTTTCATTGATGAACTTCATACAACGTGAATTTTAAAATCCAAATTCGAGATGATTATTTTGTGTATAGAATTATAATGAATGAAAATTATTTTTAAATGGTATCAAAATGTGATTATGATTGTATGTAAATATATGTAGATATCATATTTATGAACCAGCGTTTTGACGTATTTGTTTTGTTTTCCTTTTCGTGTTCGTGCTATGATCGTTTCGTTTACATGAGGAATTGCATCTACCAGATTTATGGTGGTAACGGGTTGGCATATGAGTTGTATGGATATGGAGAGCTGTATATAGATTTCCGCACACTTTTCTTTTGAAGAAAAATTAATGTCGGCAAACTAAAACAATGATACAGCTGTCATCCCGTGCGACTTCTCTCATTTCTTTTAGTCAAGAATGTTTCCAACGAATAAAGACATTAAACATAGATTAAGGCAGCGTTTCACTGACTTTAACCTGGGCCTTATAACACGAAGCACAGTCATTGATTGTAAGGTCAAGTGAGTGAACGCCATGGCCAGTAATTGCAAAATAGCAATCAATTGCTAACTTACGGCTTTGTGTTACGGGTTCCTCGTTATTCAACGTAGACTGCACTCTTATCTATTTACTTTTGTTTCTTTTGATTGCGATATATTGTTGGCGCAAATGTTTTGCTTCATGTTTTGTCAATAAACAAGGAGTTTTTGTGGATCTCCAATGCATTCGATACGAGCTTCTTCTTTCTTTCTTTTTTGTTGTTCTTGAGTTAAAGGATAAATATTTGAAAGGATCAAATACAATTCCATTCAATGTCATTTTCATTTTTTCCATATCCGATTAAAATGACAATAATGAACATAGAATACAAACTAAACATACTTCAACTAAAATAGGATATACACGGGGAAATTTAAGGACACTAAACAAAAGTTATCAAAATGCAGGGGGGGGGGCAAACAAATAGCCAAAACAAAAGCAGATGGTACATATATATATGTAACGTATGAATATATAAATGTAGTGTAAATATGGAATGTTTTGTGGTCAATCCTTTACAAACTTTGCTGAAATAAGAACAGCGACAAGTTGTATCCATTGCCTAATCCCGGTCATCTAATAACTTCGCCCTATAAGATCTATATCCCTTGTTCTGCTTTTGTACAGCATGTTCAGTGAATGTTCTACTTTGATTTGATTATGAGTGATTTCATACTTTGTCGCATTACAATTATCACGGTATAAAATGTAATGACAATTCTTATGTCTCTTCTTTCTCTGCTCTAGATCCTTCTCTCTCCGTCTGTCTCTCTTTTTCCATCTCCCTGTCCCTCTTTATTTATCACCCTCTCTGTTTCTCTCTCTCTCTCTCTCTCTGTAACCTCTAATGGATTCTTATGTATCTCTCCATTGTTATTATTGTACATGGACCCTTTTTTCATCCCTCGGAGAGGACTTAAAACCGTTGGTCCCCTGGTTGTTCACTAACAAGCATACACATGCTTTCATAGCTGTCAGGTAAAACAAAACTGCGGTCGCCATCAAATCAGACGATTGTCGACACATGTATTCTAGAAAGTACGTTATTTATTTATTTGTCATGTGCAAGCCGATCAGTAGAACAGGAAATAAATACATATATAATAATACATAATTATCAATAAATGTAACAACCTCAATTTGAATGAAAAGAATGAAATATGCAAAGCTAAAAACATGTCAGCAGAACTTCATTAGACGGGGAATGTACACCATAAATCATTTGACAGAAGAAAAAAATTATATGAACAAAACAAAAGGAAATTAAATTTAATTATGTATGTACATAGATTGATGAACATCTCAACATGTCCCAACCCTCACCTTCGTATATTGTACAGAAAATATATGTCCTCTATCATTTTTAAATTCTTTTCTCCATAGTAGTGTGACTTGCTGACGGCTCGGAGATACCTAGAACAAAGATGGTATATTATTTACAGGTAGCGACTAATTGATAAATAAAAAACAAAAACAACAGCAAATCATGTTAACAAATATATATATATTTTTATCCTTCAAACCACTAGTAAGGACCTCTAAATACCGGTAGCCACCACACCATATCAGCATACCCCTTCAAAATCAATTTTCTTTTAGAGCTCTGCCTGTCAGACATAATTTCTTTCTTGAAATGTTCTTGAGCTTTTGCTCTGGATCATGTCTCATCTTCAACATGGTTTCACAGATTCCATTGATGAAATATTTAAGAAAAATTGAATGTAAGCACTAGCCATTCTGTATTCATGCAAGATATAAAACGTACTCGTTCTGGTAAAGCATAAACTAAATGAAAATCTCTCAAAATTCAAGTGAATAAATGCCATGCGTGTGATTTTTCAGCCAACGCTCAAGAAATTTGTTGCATCCCCCAAACTTGGGAAACTTTCCCTTTGCATTGACAAATGAGAGCTTTATCATTCTGTGACATTTTTCAATCTTTCAAATATAAATTTAGATTAAACACTTGTGATCATTTTTCTTTCTTTTAAAAAAAGATTTTTTATAAAAAAGAGAAATTCTGAGGCAAATTGAAAAATTCAGCAAAATATTTATTTGTAAAGTCACATTTGGGATTAGAAACAACTACAGATATGTTGAAATTTATTGAGGTTTGATTTCAGCAACATATTCAAGCAGACCACAAAATGTTACATCATCGTTAAAATATTTGCATTTACTGTGCAAACTACTGAGCATGGATTTGATCATGTACTTCAATAAAGAATTTTACATTATGAATTGCAAGCACAATCTATAGAGACAAGCTCTTTGGAAAATAACATAAGTGAGCACATTGAACACCATCGCAACTATTTATGGAAAATCAACTCAAGGGCAACTTCAATGCCCTTTCCCGTAGAAATCTTGTTGGGATTACATAATACCTCAATGTCATGTACGCACATTTCAATAGGTAATGCACAAGGGTATTGAAAGCGCCTTGGGTCTATTTTTCAAAAGCAGTTGCAATCACGTTATTGCTGAAATGATGAACATATTTGGCAAATTCCAATGTTCCTATGAAAGGAGAGTATTCCAACTGAATGTATGTCATATACTAAATGTCAATCAATCAAACATTACATGATACAGACATGTAGAAAGTGGGGTTACGGTTCATTTTTATCCCATTAAATTCAGAAAGATTGAGCCCTAGCTTAATTCATAGAGAAGTTAATTTATTCATGAAGGTAATGTTGAAATGGCAATGCTCTAATTTGTACGAAATTCCATGTCAAATTCATGTGTAAGTATATGCCAAAATAACCAAATACCAATATGGGCAATTACGCTAACTTGACCGTTTAAGAGACATCAGATAGCAAAGCTAAACAAAATTGAACACCGATGGACTGACTGTAAATCAAGGTGCAATTATAATTATTATTATGATGTCTGAAAATTCACACACATTCTTCTATACACAGAAGGAATTACAGTTACATGGCAATGAAGATTTTTCAGTTATCACTTAATTATTTCAATTTCATCGACTTTGTGCAATGGGTGAATATGACATAACACAGGGGATTATTATTTCATAACATCCAATGCAATTTTAATATATCCCACACATGCTTCATATCGACTCTCTTTGAAAATAAACATTGTTTTTCCTATTTTCACAGAAAGCTATCAAACCCGTAACAAAGCAATACACACTCAAAGCAAAGTACTAACAAAATATATCATTCTTATTAAACAGAAAATAAATTAGGAGCTATACTTTCATATTTCTGAAAACACTGGACAAATATTCCTTCTCATAGCCATCAAATAAGGACAGCCTTTTGAACAGGTCAGAATTGTTTCTTCACTTTTTTTACAGGAAATTGAGATTGAAATGTTTACTCTATAAATCTGTAAATAAAACTCCAAAACAAGACAAGATCTACATAATTACTTTGTAGATTGATATTGGTTCAGTTTAAAATGAACCAGAGTCAAGAAATATAGGCTATCTTGTGTTTTGTACAAATCAGCGATTTTGATAACATGTGCAGGGTAGTATGTTTTTGTTGAAACCCTGCCGAGTGGTTAAGTGTATGACGTAGACGTCATGTGTTGCTCCTCATGGCTACATCGAAGTTCATCTCTATGAGTAGCACTTCCTACTGTTCAGGATTACTAATCTTGCTATGCACTGTGTTATACACATGATGTTGTCAAGGATGGCTACAACCACAGCATTCAATACACAAGAGTTTGGGCAAACTTGGTTCAAGTTAGTTCGTTTGCGAGAAATCATAAGAATGTGCACTAGCTTGTGTCCAACTGAAATAGGCCAAACTCTGTGTGTTAATGGCTCTGGTTACAACGAGGCAGTAACTCATATGTGGATAGTATGTCCTCTGTGTAGCTAGTCTATGCTTGATTGAGATGACTTCCGCATCCTCGTGGCATCTGTGTAGAAATCAGCAAAACTCTGAACCCAGTGCTTTGTGTCTTTGAATCCAGTGACATCCGTTTCAACTATCACGTCTGAGTTTGCAGGGTTAGGGCGGCTGCTAGTCCTTGCTTGATTGTGATGGCTTGCGCAACCTCATGGCATACGGAGACTGGCGGGATGCTGACGAGGCGGCTCCTTGTTGCAGGACCTCCACTCTGCTTTGTGGTGTCTGGGGATCCTCCGATGCTTGTTGCTGCTGCTGCTGTTGTTGTTGTGGCTGAGCCTGCAGAGTTGTGGTTGCTGGTGTCTGTTGTTGCTGCTGTCGCTGCTGTTGTTGTTGTTGTTGTGGGGATGGCTTAGACGTTGGTTGTGAAATGGAGATAGAGACAGGTGTTGTTGTTGTAGCAGGAGTTGTAACCACACGAACCTGAGAAAGAGAAAGAACAGTCGTTGATTACTGGATGGCCACAACAATTAGAAGAACAAAGAACAAGAACACAAGATAGAGTACTTTCATAAACCAGTGTGTATCATATAAATAATTAATATGACTCATTTAAAAATAAAACTAGATGGAATTCGACTGCGCGCAGTCGAAAATGATGCCTCCGTCATAGAGCAATTTTACAAACCGAAACGGAAGAAATTTTTCAAATTCAAGTTCAATTGTAATCCATTAACATGTTCTCAGAATATCGTGATTACAAGCAATTTCTCATATACATATATGACCCTTTGATCTTTGACCTCATGACCCTAAAATCTACTCAGTTCATTGGCTCTGCAAGATTTCCTGAGTTAAATAGTAATCCATCTGTCAGTTCTAATGAGAATGCGTCCACAAGCTATTTTTGCATACATAATGAGCCCATGACCTTTGATCTTATGAACCATTCATTGGCTCTGCAAGATACATAAATGATCTAAGTTTGGCAGGAATCCATCAATCTGTTCTAATGATAATACGATCACAAGCTATTTTTGCATACATAATGAGCCGCATGACCTTGACCTTTACCTCATGACCCCAAAATCTAATCAGTTCATTGGCTTTGCAAGATACATACATGACCAAAGTTTGGCAGGAATCCATCAATCGGTTCTTCAGATAACGCGATCACAAGCTGTTTTTGCATACATAATGAGCCCTGTGACCCTTGACCTTTGACCTACGTGCTCCAAAATCTAATCAGATTGTCTTCCTATGGTGATACATACTATCACTAAGTTTGAAGTTTAAATCTCCAGTGGTTCTTGAGATATCATGATAACAATCTCAATGTATGGAATTTCATAAGTTGACCTCTGTGACCCTTGACCTTTGACATACGTGCTCCAAAATCTAATCAGATCGTCTTCCTATGGTGATACATACTATCCTTAAGTTTGAAGTTTAAATCTCAAATGGTTCTTGAGATATCGCGCTAACAAACTCAATACAAGGAATTTCATAAGTTGACCTCTGTGACCTGTGACCTTTGACCTACGTACTCCAAAATCTAATCAGATCGTCTTCCTATGGTGATAAATACTATTCCTGAGTCTTAAGTTTAAATCTTAAATGGTTCTTGAGGTATTGTGATAACGGTCAAACGGGACGGACGTACGGACGGACAACCCGAAAACATGATGCCTCCGGCACCACCTTCGGTGGCGGAGGCATAAAAAATATTTAATGTATCATGTATGGAAGCAATCACTATTATCACAAAGGCCAACCCTGTTTAAAACAATCCACAAGCATTTGAACATCAGTTTGTTCACAGTAAAAGCAGTGTCCCAAGTCTGGTGCCAGACAACGTATAAGACATTTGTCTGAGGATATAGACCAGGAGTTTGATTTCTGAGGCTGTAAGCACCATGCACACTATTGATAAGCAGAACAGGCGACTCTAGTCTGAAAGCCTCAAATTATTTTTTGCTGGAAATATTTGAATGTTTTCAAAAACATCTTTTATGGAGCCTGTAAAAATGACGCTCCATTTACACGAAGTTGTCTTTATTATAGAAATAGATTCCAAAGTCAACTGTAAGCATGTCCACATCATATTCTCAATGCATACCCTAATAAATGTAGTTTGGACTTCATGCTTGGGCATGCATGAATGAGACATTCCCTAATGATCAATCTAACAAGTTTGGTAGTCATTCAGTCGGTCACCTTTATGGGCTCACCTGCTGTGTAGCTGGTGTCGTCTGTTGAGCGGCTCCTTTAGTCTGACCCGCTGACGAACTCTCCTCCTGGACAACCACAGTCTGAGAGACCACCGTGTGAGCGGGAGATGATTGGCTTTGAGCCTGGACGGCTTGGGCCTGGGCTTGGGCTTGGGCTTGGGCCTGGGCCTGGGCTTGGGCTTGGGCTTGGGCTTGGGCTTGGGCTTGGGCTTGGGCTTTTGCTTGGGCCTGGGCTTGAGCAAGCTGCTGTGCCTGGACTAGTCTCGCAAGCTGAGGGGTCCTGTTGGGTGTGCTCTGCTGCTGGACCTGTGTTCTGGGAGTGACCACAGAGGTGACCAGTTGAGTGACCAGCTGCTGAGGTTGTTTCTGAGCTTGAGTCAAGGAGGCCTGCGTGACGGTCACCTTCCCAGCTGATGATATGACTGCACCTGAGGATTACAAGACAAATTACCAGTTAGGTTCATACGTAAATACAATGGAACCTCGTTATAACAAGGTCCTTGGGACTATGGAAATTATATATCAGGGTAAATACAAAAATAAAAAAGAATGTGAAGAGCTTGGACTAGCAAAATCACCTTGTTAAAACAGGTACCTAGATATATCAGAGCTCTTTATGACGAGGTTTTACACTGTACATCTTCAGCAGGTTTGAAGAGCAAAGCTATCTCAAGGAAGTAGATACAACCAGTTTCTTTTATAAATGTAATGCTTCCTGGTAGAAATTTCAATTATTTAAACTAATTTCTTGTTGATATTGCATCAATTTAGTGAAATTATCCTTTAGAACCCTGGACAGTAATAGATTGCCATTTCATAAATCATAGATGACTTTGAGCATACAATCAACATAACATACTTTCAACAGAAATGAAAGAAAAGATATGGGAACATCCAAATGGAGGTCACCTCTTACTCTGACTATTGTGGCTACGCAACAGTTCCTGTAAGAAGTGTGTATAACTGGCCCATTAGACTTTTGTCTTCAATGACTTTTACAGCCAAGCTTAAATAGTTTTCAAATAATTGCATATTCGACCTAGCCATTATATCCAATTCCGACTTGGAAATGAGTTCATTAGTATTCTTTTCCCATCACTTCAATTACTTCTATGCTTGTTTCTCAATTCGTATTACCATTCTCAATACAATTGTGAAGTATTATACTGAACCTGAACAGCATGGATGTATCATGTAGAGATCCTATAGGACATAGCTGATTGATTATTACAGAATGAACATCAGTTTTGTTCACAGTAAAAGCAGTGTCCCAAGTCTGGTGCCAGACAACGTATAAGACATTTGTCTGAGGATATAGACCAGGAGTTGATTTCTGAGGCTGTAAGCACCATGCACACTATTGATAAGCAGAACAGGCGACTCTAGTCTGAAAGCCTCAAACTAAATGTTGTCTTTCGTCTTTCGTCTTTCGTCTTTAGCAACTTGTACAGCCCGGCTTAAATAGTTTTCAAATAATTGCCCATTCAACCTAGCCATTATATCCAATTCTGACTTGGAAAATGAGTTCATTCATATTCTTTTCCCACCACTTCACTCTGGGACACATGTTAAGCCTCGGTCACAAATGCCATTACGAACTGCTACAAACGCTGTACGAACGATTTTCAAACAATGGAAATTCGGGAAGACAATGGAAAAACGGGGAGATTCATACAAAATTATCGTTCGTACGAACCTTTGCGACCGAAGCATTAGCTAAACTGTGTTTTCTTTTCTTCTTCTTCAAAGAATTACTTCTTTCAACCTGGCCATTATATCCAAATCTGACTTGGAAACGAGTTCTTTCATTTTCTTTTCCCGCCATTCACTCTGAGACACTCTATTTTACTTGCCTGGTGGTATGATGGTGACTGGTTTTCCTTGCTGCTGTATCGACAGTGTCTGAGGCACTTGCCTACCTGGTGGAATAATGGTCACGGGTTTGCCTTGCTGTTGTATGGACAGCGTCTGAGGGACTCTCTTGACCTGCTGCTGTAGTTGCTGTCTGACCGTTGGCATGGGTTGACCCTGTAGCTGACTGGTCGGTATCCTCTGTACCTGAACGGTGCCCGTCTGCTGCTGACCTCTAGGCGCTGTCACCTGCTGGACACGAACCTGCTGCCCTCCTATCGTTCCAACCTGAACAATCAAATATTGATCATGTGAAGTGTTAATATCTAACAAAAAGCAAGGATAGTCTCCCTTTTATCATCATACAGTCAAAGTATGCCTCTGTTACACGCTCCTTCCTGGGCCCCGTCTTACAAAGAGTTGCGATTGATCCAAATCAATCGTAAGTCCTCCAATCCATCGCAAGTTTGCAGTCTCTTATCAATTATGTGCATAGTTACAATCGCAAATAAGTTGTGATTAAAATCAACTCTTAAAGGTAAAGACCAGTATTGGCAACACCCCAATTTCAAAAAATGAAATGGAAGCTCTCATTACCAATCATGTGAAAGAATATGTTTTGACTAATACATGATGATAAAAAATTTGCCGGGAAACCGCCTACTAATTCATATATTTGGTAAATTTATTTCTCTCATGGTCTGGTGAGAGAGATAGGGTAGTCCCATATACATCTTTCTGTGTATAGTGCTTGTAACTTTACGAAGAATGGGCCAAATTTCTTATCATTTTGATGATTCCAGAACCTTGCAGATGCTAGATGCTAGATGATCGACCTTTTCTGATCGATTCCACAACGTTTCTTTCACAATGCAATCGCATGACCATTACTGGTCTTTACCTTTAATAAGAAGGGACCCAGACCTACATGCATCCAAGAAGGAATTCTATTACATGATATTAAACAATAACTCTCAGATAGGGTATGAATTTGAAAGAAAATGACTTACATCAAGAGGGTAATAGGCATATAGGTTTATACACCTTTTGATTTGTTTGTGTTGAGCCCTGCATGGTTCCACTGGGCTTGTTTAAACTCAGAAATCGTTTTGATGGCAGGTACTAGTTATCACTTCTGTGCTTGTTTCTCGATTCTAATTACCAATTCTCAATATAGTTGTAAAGTCTTATACTGAAGCTGAACAGCACGGGTGTATCATGTAGTGATCCTAAAGGATATAGCTGGTCGATTATTACAGAATTGACATCACTTTGTTCACAGTAAAGGCAGTGTCCCAAGTCTGGTGCCAGACAACGTATAAGACACTTGTCTGAGGATATAGACCAGGGGGGTGTTTCACAAAGCTCCTAAGTAGAACTTAACTCTAAGTTGGACTTAAAAATTATGGAAAGCCATTAGCATCTTTGAAAACTTTTTGTAAAAGTTATTGTAAAAGGCATAAAATGTTAATTCAAATCATTCATATTTTCTATCATCAAGGAGATTTCATGTTCTGGATGTAGAATTTATAAAAAGTCTAAAATACTTGAATTTCTGCTTTTGAATATATTTCATTTTAAGGCTCTAATGGCTGTCCATAATTTTTAAGTCCAACTTAGTGTTAAGTTCAACTTAGGATCTTTGTGAAACACCCCCCAGGAGTTTGATTTCTGAGGCTGTAAGCACCATGCTCACTATTGATAAGCAGAACAGGCGACTCTAGTCTGAAAGCCTCATATCAACATTTGCCAGGGAACAAAATAATTTGAAAATTTAGGGGGCTACTATTCAAGCTTACTTGCATGAAAATAACACTCTTCAATTTGTTTTGCATTTAACTCTATGCAAAATTTTGGGGGCTCTTTTATGACTTTCGGAGGCTCTTTTTGGCATATCATCCAACGAGCCAAAAGGCCATAGCTAGTTGATAGTCACTGCAGGAGAAGTTTCATTTGATTGACCAGTCATGTCACAGAGCTCCAAATAATTTCCTCCCATAGAGATTGTATGAGAGAGCCAATTATAGGGAGCTCAATGATCTAACCTATGACGGTGCTCCCATGCATACAGCACAACTCTCTCTCTCTGTACGCTATGCTAAATCCCAACCAAGTTCAACCTCTCACAGCATATAAACTGACCTGTTGTAGACTGGCTACTTGTTGAACCAAGGTTTGCTGGGCAGTCTGAGTGCCACCGCGCTGGACGGTAGCTAGACCTGATGACACCCTGACCTGTTGACCCGAGGTCACAACTTGGGGCTGACCTTGAACCTGAGCAAGGATCTGTAAATAAACAAACAATCACACTTTTAGTTCTCCCTACCGCATGTAGCTTAAAAACAAAAGTAAGTGGCGCTCTTTTTTTTTTTAATAGCAAATTTGCCAGGATTTTGCAAGGATCTGTAAATAAACAAACAATCACACTTTTAGTTCTCCCTACCGCATAAAGCTTAAAAACAAATGTAAGTGGCGCTCTCTTTTTTTACTGGCTAATTTGCCAGGATTTTGCAGTCACATTAATTTCCTACTATTTTTTATACTTAATTTCAAATACTTTGTTCACTTCTAATAAGTAACCATAGGTTAATGGTTAATTCTGCCCAAGTACAAGATTGCCAAAAATGTTATTGTCATGTAGAAAATGAGTTATGAGAGATTCTTAATGAAGACCTTGTAACATTAGTTTTTAAACAATTCAAACATCCTAATTATCAATCTGTTTCATTAACGTTTGCATCAATATCTCATATATATTTATATAGCAATTGAGCTGTGTCTGAAATAAATTTCTAATCTAGAATAAACTTGTGTTTATATTATATGGCACAAATTGACCAAATAAACAAATAAAATCTTTGACTAAAGACTGAATGGATGCCTGAAAGGCTCAATAGCACTTTGGGGGCTTCAGAGAATTACTGAATGAACATCAGTTTGTTCACAGTAAAAGCAGTGTCCCAAGTCTGGTGCCAGACAACGTATAAGACATTTGTCTGAGGATATAGACCAGGAGTTTGATTTCTGAGGCTGTAAGCACCATGCACACTATTGATAAGCAGAACAGGCGACTCTAGTCTGAAAGCCTCATTTGCTGGAAATGTTCAAAAGTAAATAATGTAAGCAAATGAATGGTAATTTTGTTAAAAGTCAGGTTCAGAGAAGTATGGCTGGAATAGATTCTTTGTCTTACCAGCTTCTGTTGCTTCATCTGCAGTATCTGCTGAAGGTTGACCTTTGATAGCTGCGTAGTCGTGGTCCCTGAGCCACCAGCCGTGGGGATAGCTAGAGCCTTCATACCTCCAGCTACAGACACCACCTGACCCTTGGCTCCTGCCTGTCCTAGCGTAGTGACACCGGTGACCGTTACCCCGCTGACCGTGATGCCTTTGAGCTGTGTGACCGAGGTGACAGGGATGGTGGAAATGCCTTTGATCTTCTGGGCTTGGAGCTGCTGGGCTTGGTGGTGCTTCAGGAGGGCGGCTATCTCGGCCTGGGAGGTGTTGAGGGTGGGTCCCTTCCGTTGAGCAAGCTGTAGGAGAATCAGGAGGGCCAAAAATAATCAGTGAATACATTAATTCATTAATCTCGAAACAATTAAATGACAGCAGCAAAACGTAATACCAAGTACTTAATTTTAAAAAATCTGATTGGTAAGTTTTCACTTCTGCAAGAGTTCTATAGACAAATAACAGCTATGCATTCAGAAGCACAATGAGGTACATAGCTACAACAAGAAGCTGATAAGAAGGATATTAGACTTACTAAAATATGCAAAACAAAACATCATTTAAAATCAAGCTAATGTATGGGGGGTTCATTTTGTTTAAACATCAGAATTTATGTCCTTTCCTCTTAATCTTTGTAATGACTGTTAGATCAATTGTCACTCATTCTCATACATTTCTGTCGTGATCATCATTATTCTTACACATACAGATACTTGTGCAAAAACTGAAGAAGAAAAAGAAAGAGCGACAGAAACAGAGATCAAGAAAAAGTGAAAGGGGGGAAGTGGAGAAAGAAAACATGGTAGTAAAGGGAAGAAAATGATGATGTTCCACAACACTTGTATGGCGCCATTTATCTGTTTAAACATTCAAATGCGCCCGCTCCTCCAATAGTAATGTACTACACATTTGCTTTAAAAGATCAGAGACAGAGCAAGAAGAAAGAGAGCATACACACCTGCTGTCTTTGTGCCTGTGTTAGCTGGACATGAGTAACCCCTGTAATGGCTTGTGTAGTGATCCCAGTAGCCTTCTGGATGGTGGTGAGCTGTCCTGAGGTAGCTTGAGCCTGGGCCTGAGCTTGGGCTTGTACTGCTTGGGCCTGTGCCTGGGCTTGCTGGAGCTTCCTCAATTCAGCCTGGTGAGAGAAAAAGACATGAAATAGGCATAAAGACTATGGCACTGGCACTTTCATGGGCGAGTCCAGGATATTTGGTTATGTGAGTTACAGGCTGCACCAAAGGTTTAAGTGTCCTTGAAGGTCGGATAAAATTGTATAATTTGTTCAAGGTTTTAAAGCCCCTCTGCACTACTTATAGCTACTTGCGCCATCTATATAGCAAACAATGCCTAATCGGTGACAATTTGTCTCCCACTGTCCCCTTTTACTTATGTTAATTGAGAGCTGATTTGATAAACCACCTGTCAGTGACAATGCAGGGAGGTCTAGTCCCTCCTGGCCAAACTAGTTAAGAGGGACTTTAAGACTAAATATCAGAAACACAATAATTACCAAAGTTAATTATGTTCAGTAAACCATTATTCTTGATCATTTATAACAAATTGACCAAATATATAAACTTTCCGTCATAAACAAATACAATCTTCATGAAAAGACTGAATGAAATGACATACTAGATGCCTGAAAGGCTAGATAGCACTTTGGAGGCTTCAGAGAATTACAGAATGAACATCAGTTTGTTTGTAGTAAAAGCAGTGTCCCAAGTCTGGTGCCAGACAACGTATAAGACATTTGTCTGAGGATATAGACCAGGAGTTTGATTTCTGAGGCTGTAAGCACCATGCACACTATTGATAAGCAGAACAGGCGACTCTAGTCTGAAAGCCTCAGAACAATATTTGCTGGAAATGTTCAAATGCAAATAATGTAAGCAAGTGAATGGTGATCATTCAATCAGGTGTCCAGCTAAGTTTTTGAAAGTTGCAACTTCTATCACACATACTGAAAGAGCAAGCTACATCAAATACATTTCAAGTCATCTTCAAGAAGTTCATGGGACAACAAGCATTAAATGCCCTATGGTACATACCTTGAGTTGATTAGTGGCAGCTTGTTGCTGGGTGGTCTGGGTAATGGTTCCAGATATTGCCTGCCCGCTGCCACCACTCTGAGCCTGCTGGACCTGTGCCTGCAACTGTTGTAGCTGCTGTTGCTTGATCTTCATGAGAGCTAGCTGACTGAACTGGCCCAGGTTCTTCATGCTCAGCTGTGTACCTCCTGTCATAGGACAGTTCAAATGGATGTGTCAATGCAAAGCTACAATTTTATTTTGTTTTATAACGATGATGGAATACAATGATTAAATGTCGAGCCACATTGAGTCTTTCCTAAGTTTGCCAACACTGGATCATATAACATTATATATTCGATTTCTAAGCTCTGGATTGCGAATTTCAAAGATAGTAAATCATTGAAATATTGATCAAATGAGGACTAAATGATTACAAACCTTACTAAGCTAGTGGTCAACTAATTACACAGGCTATAATCCATAGTTAGAAGACAACTAGCTTTAGTAAGGTTTTATCATGACGAGCCATGGTTCCCATAGGCAACCCATATCAATACCTTGCAATGAAACCGTTGGTGTGACCCTTGTCTGTTGACCCGTCGTCACGATGGAAGAGACCGAAGAGACAACGATCTGAGGAGACGATGTGCCTAGGGTCCTGACCTGACAGGTCACACTGGGTAAGGTGAGCTGGGGTACAGATGTACGTATGCCCTGGGATCGCACTACCTGAGCAGCTAGGGTACCAGATACCTGATGGGAGGGAAATAATCAAAAGATGATTAATAACTTACATCACTATTTATTCTTTATACACATTGTTTCTGGGCCCATATTCATCAAACATTACTAAGCCAGTTGTCTACTTATTACGCAGGCTATAATCCATAGTTTACCAAGAAAAAAAATTAGTGTTTCTGAAATAACTTTACTAAACTCAAACAGAAACGATCCTTTTAGGTTCCTTTGTTTTGTTTTGTTTTTTCTTCAAATCAGGAATTTAATGGGCCATTATCCCTCTCAATGAACCTCCATGAAAGCTGAATCATTTTACAATTACGGCCCCTGTGATGTCTGGGTTTAGACAGCCCCAAAGTCATCTTTCCTGAAGTTACAAGTTCTTGTTTTTTAATGAAAAAGCAGTGTCCCAAGTCTGGTGCCAGACAACGTATAAGACATTTGTCTGAGGATATAGACCAGGAGTTTGATTTCTGAGGCTGTAAGCACCATGCACACTATTGATAAGCAGAACAGGCGACTCTAGTCTGAAAACCTCAGATCAACATTTGTTGGTTCAATATGCTGCATGCTTGCAAAAATAATATCTGTGATTTATACAGCTCTTCTTCAATTTACAAGAAATTTATGAAAACAAGAAACTTATCAAAACTTTATTAAAGGTACTATGTCCCTTTTGCAGCCAACCTCAAATGCTGTAGAACTTTGCAGGAATTATGAATATGTCATGTATGTCCTATCTGTGAAATTTAAACGTTAGCAGTGTCCTCATATTCAAATTATGCAAGGAAAACCGTTTACTTGCTAGACTTCACTGTCAGACACTATTGAGTGACTGACTGGCTTTTTTTCTTATTTGGTAATAACATACATGAAAAGAGTTGTAAAGGGTACATGAGCATTTATCTACATCAATAACCCACTTCTTGTGATGGCCAAGATTAAACTGATTGAATCTTTGCGCAGCATAAAACGTATGACCATTCGGTACCATTGTCTGAAAATCAAGACTATTACTTTTGGGCTCTATAGCAATAAAGTCGATTTGACAACTAATAGTCGTTATTTTCCCACTTGAAGACATTTTCAAGCCCCACCTTTTTTAGGGAAGTTCTAAATTAGTATTATCTTTCAAATGCAGTTGGAATTTAACTTTTTCATTTTTTTGGCCTGCAAATGGGACATAGTCCCTTTAAACATCGTTCACAAGAAATTATCAAAACACTATATTATTATTCTGGTCACAGGACTCAATCATCATTCAGCACAATGATATGCCTAAGGGAAAACAAGTGGAAAATTAATGTCCCCTATAATCAAAAACCACTAAAAGGCTGCCTTAATGACGAAGGTAACCTGAATATTAAACATGTTACTGTCTAGCATTATCAATTTAGCTGGTTCTTTCAGGCATGTAAAGCCGTATAAAACATGAAGATTTGTGTCTCATTGGAAAAATGTTTAACCCCTTCAAATCATCGGTAGAGATGTTGATAGGATGTTTCATGCTTACCCTTATGGGCTGTGTGACTGTTGTACCAAGTGCTGTCCTGCTTATTGTCCCAGACTGCTGTTAAAAAGATAAAGATATCAAAAACTACATTCAAATACACAAGTATGGCATTCATCTTTAAACAATAATTGTGTAACAGACAAAGAATTAAAGCATTAGAGAGAAACAAATTAAAGAGTTTTTAAGAAAAAGTAAATTTCTGATGTTTTTAAACAAATTTATAGGTCAGGGTGTTCTTTAGGTGGTGCAAATGAAATGAGATAAGAATAGAAAAGACATGCTCATATTAAACATGAGTTGCACTGTCCGAGAAACTTAAATTTAAATTAATTCTAACTTGCTTATCATGCAAAAGATGGGCAGTTGCAATGGTCATGTTGTACTAACAGACCTTACATTACACTGAATATATGTCGTTTGTACTGGGGGGAGTCTAGTAGATCAATAGGTAGGAATAAATACATCTTTCAGCAAAGTAACATCTATTTTTAGGTATGTTGCTTCCTGTACAGTCTGAGGATACAGTTAACAACTAAATTATTCATACCCTTACCAAAAAAACTTATTTCTTAAAGTATGTTAGAATTTATTTGTCCTAATATATATTTCTTGAGAAAGCGATATATTAAAGCTTACATCTCGAAATATTTGATAAAGGCCCTAATTCAAAAAGTCCACCTTTCATTCTTGAGTTACGAAAACCACAAAAAGCAACACATTTACAAGGGGTATAAATTATTTAGTTGTTAACTGTATATCTTTCATTGGTCACATATTCAGGTATCTGCATTCATGGCTACTACTGTCAAATCAGAAACTTTCACAACATATGCAAATCTGAACCGATTGCAAAAAGGACCATCTACTGCACATAAGTTTCTGGCTTTACATTACTACCACAGCCTACAAGCACTCTTACCAAGACAGTGGCACCAGCAGCTGTACCCACTGGCTGGGCAGTCACCTGCGTGGCTGTGCCTTGTTGCTGTGCCTGTTGCTGCTTAGTGGCAGCCAAGAGACGCTGTTGCTGCTGCTGTTCTTGTTGCAGCTATATATCGAGAGAGAAAGGAACATATGAGGCAATGAGTATTAATCACTGAAGCAAGTTA
Organism: Strongylocentrotus droebachiensis; assembly: GCA_035222895.1. Classification (NCBI taxonomy): domain Eukaryota; kingdom Metazoa; phylum Echinodermata; class Echinoidea; order Camarodonta; family Strongylocentrotidae; genus Strongylocentrotus; species Strongylocentrotus droebachiensis. The sequence goes on from JAVYIG010006125.1 coordinate 72,271, forward strand.
GTCATCTTGACCTACCCATACTTTATACATGCAGTGAAACCTGTCTATAAAGACCGCCAAATGGAGACTAGAAAAATGGTCTTTTTAGGCAGGTGGTCTTTATGACCAGGTTCAGTACACGTTTTAATGAGAAACCATTTTCAAGTGGTCTTTGTAGACAGGTGGTTACTAAAGCAGGTTCGACTGTTTCAAATTGACAAAAGGTTTCAACAGACATTAAAATATTCTATAATTTCAATTCATAAAGGAGTGATATACTAGGACCCTTGTTGTCTACTCTATTTCATACCAAAACATTTCCTAGATTAAATCAATATAGATGCCTGCAAGGCTAAATAGCACTTTGGAGGCTTCAGAGAATTACTGAACAAACATCAGTTTGTTCACAGTAAAATCAGTGTCCCAAGTCTGGTGCCAGACAACGTATAAGACATTTGTCTGAGGATATAGACCAGGAGTTTGATTTCTGAGGCTGTAAGCACCATGCACACTATTGATAAGCAGAACAGGCGACTCTAGTCTGAAAGCCTCAGATATATATATATATATATATATATATATATATTGATAAGATAATGTCTTACCTTTTTCTCTCTTGCAAGCTTTTGCTGAGCCTGTAGAGCTGCAAGCTGTAGAGAAGAAGAGAAAGAGAAAATGCGGATGAAAACTAATAATTCCAGGCAAAAGCAACCTTGTACAATGCATGAGAAAGAATCAACAAGTTATACGGTGACAGCTTGACACATACATGCATGCACAGAGAATGCAATGAATGCTACTACACACTTGGGACATTTGGATATATATATATAGCGCACATATCCACCATGCATGGTGCTCAAGGCGCTTCAACTATTACCCTGGCTCTGCTAGGCTGCCGATTTCGGCGCTCACAGCATTCAAGGAATTCCTTTCTTATATTGAATATGCACAGCAACAGGTTTTTTTTAAATGCTACACAAGTTGTTTTAAGATTTGCTCTTACAGATGTGAGATTTTCTCACAACCTTAAAGTAGATATTCATTGATTTTAAAAACTAACCTTATTTTCATTATTGCAAAGTTGAAACTTTGATTCGACAAGGTTATCAAAATTCAATGCTTAGAAACATTGGAAGTAATGATTATTATGAATTACAAAACGCCTAAATACAGCCCCGGCATAGCACCTGAAGAGCTCTCCGAACGCTGCCGAGATGTGTGAGATCACAGTATGGACATGATTTGCACAAGCAGACGATGTCCCATGACATCTCACACATTTTCAGTGCCTGTTTTTCCACCTTCTCTTGAGTTCTTTCTCTTACTTCACTACCGTCAGGCTAAATGTATTATCTATTGCCTCACTCTAAACCCTGTGCATGGTTTTATTTTGATGACAAATGCAGCGATACAAAAATAAAGGAATCTGTAGCTTGTAAACAAAATAAGACGCCATTGTATATTCAGCTGTACACACCGCGGTATGTTCGGCGTTTCAAGAGGGAACAAATGCCGTCCTTAATATCATTCCGGGGGGTTTTCAATTTGAAAGTCTGGTTTCTTTGATTGTTAATTAACCCCTATCCTGTGTATTTACAAGCAAAAGATTTTAGTTATCAGAATCGGGTCATTTCCCCTTTTGAATGGTTTGACATGCCATTACATTTATATACAATAAACTCATTATAATTTGACAAATAATAGCTTTGCAATTATGTTCATTCTTTATGGGATGTCGTCTGCTTGGGCAGTATTGGTCCATATAGTGACGTCATTAAAACATCGTTATTTTTCCGGCGAATCCCCCGTATATCCCAGCTGCTATGGAGGTGGTTGTATTTGTATTTTTTTATAAATCACTCGATATGTAGTTGACCTAAAACTTGTACGATGGCCATCTGTTAGCTTACCAGTTTCTAGTGATACATTAGTTGACATATTTGTGATTTTCTTTGAATTTCACCTTTAAAAACATTGAACAAAGCAGTTTCTGAGGTTGCCTAAACCAAACTTCTCTATACTACTGTACATTCTTTTCTACATCAGACACGCACTACATCTGTTTCACACGAGACTTCAAGATGCTTGATACAAGAAGACTTCCATACCTTCTTCTCTCTAGCTATCCTCTCTGCTCTCTTCAGGGCTACTTCACTAGGCACCATAGGCTTGTCATAGTTGATCCCAGACTCGGCCAGTATTGCACTGTGCTTAGGATTCTTTAGCAGTGGGTTGTTTAGTCTGAAAAACAATATCCATATAAGGAGAACGATATTGCTACTGTGGCCATAAAAGAAACACAAATAATGCTATTTTTTCGATGTTACAGCGTTTTTGTCGCTGGTTCAATAAGCTGCATGCTTGCAAAAATAATGTCTGTGGTTTATTCAGCTCTTTTCCATTTACAAGTGTCCCAAGTCTGGTGCCAGACAACGTATAAGACATTTGTCTGAGGATATAGACCAGGAGTTTGATTTCTGAGGCTGTAAGCACCATGCACACTATTGATAAGCAGAACAGGCGACTCTAGTCTGAAAGCCTCAAAACAACTTTTGCTGGGAACGTTCAAATGTAAATAATGTTAGCAAGTGAATGGTAATCATGCTCATTTTAACAATACCAGAAATTGTTTTACTCACAATAAGGACATTCTTAAAAGCTGTGATAAGAGAAATGACTGATGGGTTGCCTAAATGACAAAGGTTACCTGAATATTAAACATGTTACTGTCTAGCATTATAAACAACTTACACTTGTTTGAGGAATGGTTGGCGTTTGTTGATGGCCATCTTGATACCATCAAACTTGGATGAGTAGAGCATGGTATGAGATGAGTTTCCATCCTGGGCATGGAGCTGACTTGACTTCATCGGACGATTGTTCTTCGTCTGCATGGTGGAAGACAACATTCACAAATTAATGACTACATTTACCAATCCGTCACATGACGATATATTAATAATTAATAATAATAATAATAGCCTAATAGTCCACTCCAAATTTTATTAAACCGAAACGGAAATTATTTTTGCCCAATTGATCGTGAGCCCGGCAGCCACTGAGCAGCGCCAGATTGACGTTGCTCTATCCCTTATTGTTGAACGCCAAACAAGGTAGCAACAACTCCCATCTTTTAACGTCTTTTGGTATGACGCGGCCGGGGTTCGAACCCACGACCTCCCGGTTGTGAGGCTGACGCTCTACTGAGTGAGCCAACACTCCGGTACAACACTTGACTTCATCGGACGGTTGTTCTTCGTCTGCATAAAAGATATTGTCTCTATGTATCCCTGAGAATATAGAGTACCCAAGCTGTTACATCATAAAAATCTATTTTTAGAATTTCCCAATTTGAACCTTATTTTCCAAAAGAGCATCTAAAATAATGTCCAAATGTTGAAAACCAATTGTAAGCATTGGCTAAGATATGACCATCCAAATATATAGAGTTCAATAGGAATCACTGTTATTTTGCTCTGGTTGATAACATTTGGACTTTAAATGACTTCAGTCCACATTTTCAGAAACAAGAGTACTAATCACGGATGATCAGCCGAAAGATGGTTTGTTTTGCATCATCATGAAATGTGGCTGAGTTATGGCAAAATCCTGACGGTAGAGCAGGGGTCTTGAAACCGGAAGATTTCGGGTTCGAAACCAAGTCAATGCGCTGATTGCGCTCGTGCCATTTGGTAAGACATTTATCCTCATTACCTATTCCCTCAGAGAGGACGTAAAGCCGTAAGTCCCCTGGTTGTTTACTCGTTAGCATATATATGCTTTCTAATTCCAAGGGCGTGAAAATAAAAGAAGCAGTATTACAGACCGTCAATACTACTTGGCCAGAAGGGATTAGACCACACAGTGAGGTCACTGACAGGTGGCTATCTCATTAACTTAACTCTCAACTAACATAAGAAAAAGAGGATCATGGGGGACCAACAGGCACCGATTGGAAAGTTTTCTATATAGAGGGAGCAAGTAGCTACAAGTAGGACAGTGGGGCTTTAAAGTCACCCACATGCACAAGGATGAACTCTACCTCTTAACAAAATACCAGAAAAAAAAAGGTTGGTTTACTCACACTCACCCTGTAGATCCCCTTGGACTTCTTCTGCTTCTTGGGGTTTGTGTCGTAGAGGATCTTGCCCTCCTCCCTGGGGATGATGACGCTCTCGTAGCGGTTGCAGCACTGCTTGGGAGAGCGGAAGGTGCGGCTGCAGGCGTTGACGATGTCACTCACCAGGTCCCAGTTGATGATGTGGCCTGGGACCAGAGGCTGCAGGGTCAGGGGAAGCTCCAGGAGGGTCTGCACCGCCTACAGGGTGGACAATGAAACAAAGATATTCTTTTATATTCTTATATTTATATGTTATAAACAAATACAATCTTCAAGAAAAAACTTAATGAAATGACATAATAGGAGTCGAGTTGGCTCAGTCGGTAAAGCGTCTGCCTGTTGAACCAAAGATCTCGGTTCAAATCCCACCCAGGCAAGTAACTGAAGCATGCGTTGCGTGTTAAAGTGCCCCTCTCCTCGTTTCATAGACGCCGGCTCTGTTAAGTAGAAAACACTGTCCTTCGGATAGGACGTTAAATGAAGGCCCCCGTGTACAGGAGATACAACCATTGCATGTTAAGGAACCCACTGCACTATTTGTATAAGAGGAGGGGGAAACCCTGGTGTAGTGGTCAACCTGCACAACACAATCAGGCCAAGTATATACAGCATCTACAAGAATCTTCAGTATTGAGGGAGGCAGATTATTTTGAAGAAGAAGAAGAATAGATACCTGAATGGCTAAATAGCACTTTTAGGGCTTCAGATAACAGAATGAACATCAGTTTCAAGTCACAGTAAAAGCAGTGTCCCAAGTCTGGTGCCAGACAACGTATAAGACATTTGTCTGAGGATATAGACCAGGAGTTTGATTTATGAGGCTGTAAGCACCATGCACACTATTGATAAGCAGAACAGGCGACTCTAGTCTGAAAGCCTCAGATCAATATTTGCTGGAAATGTTCAAATGTCAATAATGTAAGCAAGTGATTGGTAATTATGCTCCTTTTAATAATACCAGAAATTGGTTTACTCACAACAAAGAGTAAGACATTCTTAAAAGCTGTGATAAATTGGGATGTGTGTGTTCACATAAGCAATATCATGCTTATTAATGACTAAACATCTTTAATCCTTTTTGTTCAACATGGAAGATATCCAGTGTCTTTCATGATACGCAACTTGTAATTAATATCTTAGTACATCATGATAAAACGGTCATACAGGCTGCACCATGTCTAGACAAACATGCCACAGAAACATGTTAAATGTACTAGGGCAAGTCCAAGGTGTTTGGTCATTTTGTGTTGCATACAGTACCAAGTATTGTGGATATGCTACAACGCAAAAATATACTCATTAGATCAGGTGGTCAATATGACATTTTTGAAAAAATAGATCCTCGCAAGTGACATCACATGACAAGTTGTGGACCAATTACAACTTTGTATCTGTAAGGGCTTCCTAACATACTAAAATCTAAGATGTGGTTTATAACGATAAGGTTGTTGGCCATTAAAAAGAGCTGGGGGTGTTTCACAAAGATCCTAAGTTGAACTAATCTCTAAGTTAGACCATAACAATTATGGAAAGCCGTTAGCATCATTGAAAATATTTTGTAAAAGTTATTTCAAAAGGCATAAAAGTTGATTCAAATCATTCATATTTTTTTATTATCAAGGAGATTTCATGTTCTTGATGTGGAATTTATGAAAAGCAGACCTGCCAACCTCTGGAGTTCAAAAACTGTATTCTTTAGTCCCAAAAGTTGTATTTTACTGACAAAAGTTGTATTCTTGAAAATAAACACGGATTGTTACGCGAATCAATGCCTCTTACAGTTTCTACCTACAGGAAGAATTGTTATTATTGATCATTGGTTGAATATGCATGATTTCGTCATGACTGGTGTGTTCGATGAATCAATGAACATCCCCAAATTGCCGATGTGAGATGCTTGTAGGATACTTTACAGGACAGAATGGACATTTTGCCATTTTTTTTTTTTTTTTTTGAAAATCTTATTTTATTAAGGAAAATCGTACTGTCGTATTTGCTTCTAAAAATCGTACTAAATACGACTAAATCGTACTGGTTGGCAGGTCTGGAAAAGTCTAAAATACTTCAATTTTTGCTTCGGGAAATATTTAATTTTAAGGCTACAAATGGCTTTCCATAATGTTTAAGTCCAACTTAGAGTTAAGTTCGACTTAGGATCTTTGTAAAACACCCCCCTAATGAACACACAGATTTAGTCTGACCAAACCTACCTGAAGCAATGCCCAGTCCTCATTGATGAGCCATTCCAGCTTGTCCAGTGAGGTAGTCTCGATGGTTGCGGGTCGATGGACGACGGGCATCGGCTTGACCACCGGCTTACCGGCCAGAGCACGCATCTTCTGCTGCTTGGCCTCGCGACGCATCCTGATGAGGGCCGCCGAGGGTCGGTTGAAGAGGGACTGGGGAGGCGCAGGCAGCATGGGAGTCTGCTGCACGGTCTCTGACTTCTGGTGATGATGATGGTGGTGGTGGTGACCGTGACTCTTGATCTTACGAGCAGGTACAACTGTAGGACAGGGTAAAAGCATAGGGCATCACTTGATGATTCATCTCTTTATATCTAACATATTGTTATTCGCAATGTTCAAGAGCTTTTGCTTTGGACCACTTTTCATCTTAACAAAGGTTTAAGCAGATTCAAAGAATTGATTAAAAAATAAACAGGCTAACAAAAATAATAATTTTAAGACTACCCTTTAAAGATTGTTGCAATCAATATTTGATGCATATCGGCCATGTGTACCAGATGATGAGAGTCATATACAATTGAACATACTTTATCTTACATGCATTTAATTTTTAAGATAAAAATGTAGATGTATTAGTAACTGACCAATTTACCAGCCTGATTTTCTAAAATAAAGAAACAGTATACAAAGAGAATGATTAAAAGAAAAAAATATTCTTAGATTAACCATCGTGGAACTGTTTGCACTCATTTATTTTCAAGAAGTGCTACCATGGATGTAAAGCTAGTATATCACTGGGCCTGCAACTCAGGCGAGGAAACTAAGAACCCCAGCGAATGTTATCAACATTTTTAGGAAAGCCCCTTGCGAATGCCGTTCACAATTTGTCGCCAACGGTCGCAGCCCAGTGAGATAGGGAGTTTACTAACCTGCACCTTGCTCCACTTTAATCTTCTTGGTTTCCTTCTTATGGAAGACGGAAGGAAGCTGAGATTCTGTCATGATGGACGGTTCATAGCCCAAGCACATCACATGATCAATGTACACATCATTGTCATCTTGTGGAGGAGTGGGAGGGGCCCAGATCTGAGAATTAGAAGGAACATAAATTATCATTACAGATCCAATTACTATTGAATTATCTAAGTCACGGTGAATGGCTCATAGCCCAAACACATCACATGATCTATGTATACAACATTGTCATCTCGCAGAGGAGTGAGAGGAGCTCAGATCTGAGAATTATAGGAAACACAAAAACATGACTTGCAATCTATTCTATTTCCTCAGATGCATTGAAGGAACGTAAAAGAGGTACCAGTATAGAATTATACAAATTAGTGGCAATTTCTACATGAAGTCCATTTTTTCACAACGGTTACCGTATGCAGTCCCCTAAAAGTAGATACACATTGTATATGTTGAACTGAAAGACAATTTCTATTTAGTGGACATTTTTACATACGGTATTCTCCTGAGTGTCCACTATGTACATGTATTAATAAAAAAGTAAATAAATGTTGCTATCATACTGCAAGTCATCAAAGACATCATTACAAATGCAGTATAAAGGTTCATGCATTTCTGATCATCAAGACTAGTGTCTCATCTCAAAACAGATCAAATATTGAATATGCATATTATCTAAATAATGTATAGAGACCAACAATAGGGTCTGCTACTCACCGGCATTATTTCCTCTTTCTGCGAGATGTAAACCTGATAATAAAAAGAAGAAAAGAATTTATTCAATATTGTTCCAATGTCACAAGAAAAGGAAAAGAGATGTGTAATTCCATCATGAATGAATCGTGAGAATTTAAATTAAAAATGTTGTCATCTATTAAAGGGATTTATCATAAATTGTACTGGATTGTTTTAACCTAATCGAAGCTGTGTGGCTGATCCATAGGCTAGTCACTAGGGTAGTCCTATCGAGGGCCTTGCGATTACTGCCCAAGCATTGCCGTGTATCCATTTAATACACCTAGGTCGAAAGGGACAAATGTACATGCAGTTAAAACACCCGTGTCCAAGGATGCAAGAACAGTGCGGATCAAACCCGGGACCTCTTGTATGAGAATAAAGAGCTTTCATCAATATAAAATAATAATCTGGATTTAAATAGCACTTAATACGGAATACCGTCTTTAAGCGCTTCACAGATATTAAAATGGTCATTGGATTATTTCATCCACAATGTGCACCATCTCCACTCCCTTAGGAGTATTCATAACATGTGGTCACCGTGAGGGCATAGGCAAAATTACTAACACAAATGCTTTCGTCATCCTACCGGGTCCCCATTTCTCTCTTGGGTATCGAGTGGCAAATGTAGATTAATGCCTTGCCAAAGGACATTAGTGCCGTGTCAGGGATCAAACCCACGACCTTTGAATTTTAAGTCTAGTAGTGTTTAAACCACTCGGACTGCGACACTTCTACCATAGTACTTCACCATAGTATTCCTTCTTTGGATCCAATAAGCCCTGTTTTACATAGACCATAAACCCAGATAAAAAATCCTGCGTCTTTGCCACAAGTAATGGTCATCTTTAGATTGACAATCTCATAAAGCCCACCATTAATCAGGGTGTATGGAACAAAGCCAGTGCTTTCGTGAAAAAGCTACCCATCAACCTGAAGACCGATCTATCTATCAAACAGTTCAAGACACTTGTAGTGGCCCATGAATTCTATATGGCTAGTTTTTTTTTCTTCTATAATCCCTCAAAATATAGAATACATAGCGACTTTTTAAAAATGCACTGTTGTTTAAATGGCCAATAATATACTAACGAGGATCGTGTTTAATTTGGTAACTACATGGAAGATGCTCTTTTGTGGCTAGGATTGGATTGGATTACATTGTGGCAGACTATAGCACAGGTTTCTTGATATTAAATGTCAAAGTAATGATGTTGAAGTGTTAAACAATACCGTATTGTGTACAGAAGGCATTGTGCAGTTATGTTGCTGGGGAACAGGGCATCGTTTTATGAAACCATCACAAGTACAAGTTCACCGACATCCCATTGAAGTGCGTATTAAACTTAACTTGTACTTATGAGCGTTTTCGTGAGACGTTGCCAGGTAACCATTTCTTTTCTCGATATGCCTTTACCATTCTACAACTTTCTCTGCGGTCAATTTTCTACACTAACTGAATTCCTAATCTCAACCCTGGACCATACACTAAACTGAACCCTAACTCTGAACCTTAAAGTCACACAGAAGTCAGCTCTCATGGGGAATTTGACACCGTTCGGGCGTTTACCCAATAACAGGTGTTGTCAATCACCAGGGTTAGCCTTCAGTTTAATGACCATTCTACCTTATGTAATGCTTCACTTTTCCCTCACCCGAAGCTCTGAGCGATTAGGGGGTAATTCTTGACTGGCCAACGTGTTTGCTGTGTGCATATTTGTACTCCCATTAATGGTATTTCCACCAAGTCTGGTGTCAGCGAAATTAAGACTTTCTCCACATGGAAACTGCCGATCCAGTCCCTTTAAACCCAATCACAACTCTTACCCTAACAGGAACTAAATGTATCTTTGACAAAATAAAGCCCAGAGTAAATGTTACCTTAGCAAAAGGCTGGTCATTGCATGATTGGGTCCACCCTATCCAACTACAATTGGAATCGTTATTCCATTACCTCAAGCTACGTCAGACTTACTTGCCTGTGCCAACAGGGTTTCCTTAAGTCTTAGCATTTTACAAACCTACAAACTTATTGTGAAATTTAGTTGTCCTTTAGGTCATTAAACATTTTTCAAAAAGCTGCCTGATTACCTTATATCATTTTTTTTATAAAAATAAAATTATTTTGTTTAAAAGAATGATCAAACAATTAACTCTAGTAAAATTGTTAATCTCATTCAGTTGAAACTAGCTACAAAGAGCTCTGTTAAGAGGTTCCTGATATTTAAAAACGTAATTCTGCAGGCCCCTACTCTTTGAATTTGAGTGAACCTTGTTTTAACAAGTTTCTACTGTATGTATATAAAGAAAGGGGCCTGACAACTATACAATAAATCCCTTTGGGCCAAGGATTCCACCAATTATTTCTGTACCAAGATGTTGTATACCTAATTTCCTTGTAATATTTGTGTTGAATTAAAAATAAAAAACATGGTTCTTCTCTGGTTCATAAGACTTTCATTTGGTTGTAAATTTGTGATTATGTTCAATCAGAAGACCATGTTTTTAATAATTCAAACTGGGCACCATTGAATGAAGCCTATCATGGGAAATCACAATCGTCATAAATCAAACAACCTAAAACCATGTTAAACCAAATTCTAAACTTAATTTGGGACACCACTCTCCTTCCCAAAATGTCTAGGGTGTCCTGTATTTAGGTGTAAACATGATGAAGGTAGCAAAGATCCCTTTTGAGTGAAACCCGTCTTGAACCACCTTCTGATGTGGCCCCAGACAAGGTTCAGGTTGCATCCAGGTCAGTGTGGATTTAATGTAAATATAGACCCATCTTTTCCTAATGTGCCATCAAAAGCTCTGTTGTGTTTTCTCAACAACTCAATTTTCTTTGGTTCTCCACAATAAAATTCTTTGTGATAGATGATTCAACAAACTTATTTCTCACAAGCAGAGATTTTCCCTTCCCTTCTCTTTATCCCCCATGATGTGAAATTGTCCTTTCCTAAGGAGATGTGTCCAGAAGAAAGTCAGCAAACGGTCGATGCCTTTGGAAATGAAATTTCAAAATGAGTGGAGTTGTTGATGTTTAAGATATATCATTAGCTAGACAAAATCTGAACTGTTCCATATTGCTCAAGAAATCAAGAAGTGCTTAAAAAATGTTATGCTATATTCTTTTTTAGTCTATCTCTACTTCAGATTTTGTTTTTTTCAGTTACGCATGTGTACTTAACTAGATTGAATTTGCGGCTCACGATACAAAAAGGAATGAAAATGAATTAATTGATTCATTTTTTTTCCAAGAGCAGCAGATCCCATTTAGTACAAATGTGTAACTGAAAAAAGAAAGTCTGAAGTAGAGACAGGTATATCCAAGTGGAAGACCACCCTGCTATTTACAGGTGCCCTAGTTGGTTTTTATTAAAGCAGATAAATTAAAGCAACAGATTCATTGGAGTTTGAGCAAAATCTGATCAGAAATGAGGCAACACTGTGTGACTTGTCTTTTGAAGTCTTCTCTGATCTACTCTGTACTGTATATTAAATAAAATTCTGTTTTCCTAGTTACCAAGGAATAGATTTGTTTCATACAGGGTTGTGTAAAACAATATTTGCAATGATTATGCGAAAGGTGCATGTATTTCATGAGAGAAAAAGAAATTCATTTTGTTTTTTTAATGAGAGCAAATGGGAGGAACTTGCAAGATTCATCACAGAGTTGCAAATTTGTAGTTGATCAATTGCAACTTCAAAATTGATGGTTTTCTTATGTTTAATCAGATTCTGCTTGAACTTTCGCAGTTGGTTTCTATAATTTGTTCCTGCTTCCGTTTAAACCAAACAAATATCCCATTGGACATCCCTCTTTAATAATTGTGAAGGTTTTTCCTACAGAATCTACAGTCAAATTTTGACTCCCTAGAAGTATCAATTAGGAAAGCTTTTTGCAATCTTGGTGGCAAAAAGAGGATTAAACCCACAAGGCAGATTTGAAAAAGAATTTGGACATTTTTTCTTCATATTTGGGTCAACGAAAGGCATCAAACAAACGCAAGACCTACATGTATTCCGTAATTAATTTCCCACCGATTAAAAAAAATACAGAAGTGTAGACTTGCTCCACATTGCATAATGTAATATCCCTCTTGTATCCACAGGGGCGAGTTTGCATGGCACAGGCTTAGTGTTTTCATTTTCACAAATACAAAGGACAAAATTTTAAAAATATAAATAAAAATTCTGGATTATTTTATCCAGTCGTTTTTGGATGATTTTTTTTATTTTTTTTATTTCAATAAGTCCATGCCATTTTCCACAAACGCCCATTATCCCCTGTGGATGCATGGAGATAATTTGAAGTATGTATGTTTTAAGGGTATATCCATTGGAACATGTTTGTCCAATCTTTTCTTTTAGTTTTGTTTGTTTGTCTGGAAACCAAGTTGGCGGTGGAATGGACTGAATTCAAAAATGGTTATCAAAGTTTTAAATAACGATATTAAATGTTATTCCAACCTTCATATGTCAAATGGTATTGAATTTTAAGCATCAGCTCAATTCATTTTTCTTTTGCTTGTTTTTGTTTCCCTTTCTTGTTCTTAGTCACCAAGCCTGGTATCCAACAAAACACACCTCACGCAGACACAAGAAAGACACAAACACACCGTAGTAGTTAGATTTTCTTCACTTGTATGTCAACACCAAGTTGTTATCTTGTCACCGAATTTAGATTATCTTCATAATTGTACAAAATTCAACTTGGAAACAAAAATATGCAGTTTACATTTGGTAACGAATAATAATATCACAAATAAGCAAATTGTTTCAAATATCAATGAACAATAGACATCACAGGCTTCTGATATGGACAGAATAGAAGTCATGGATGCAAGCTAACAATGCGCCTACCTACGAGTAGAGAAAATATATCTTTGCCATATCTATGTATTGTCAATACAGTACTTTCAAGTAAATGAGTGAGCAAGGAGAACTAGAAGCAAAGCAAGGCCCCTATGTTCCATGTACAAAGCTAGTTGTCTTGCAATTAATATTTCACACACTTAGTGATATCTCTGTTAACTATTCAGGTGGATTTAAAGCTATCCAAGCTTGAACCTTGCAATTCATAAACACATTCCGACAAAATTAGTACAAGACTAAATGGAATAGTTCATACAATCTGTAGAGAGTGATAACATCTATAAGTTCTGCCAGTGTTTCACTTTAAAATACTACCGCAAAAAGTCTCTGAGAAAACTGAACAATGATTGTGTTCACCAAATGTACATTGGTGATGAATCTCATCTAAATGCAGCTCAACTTGGCACTTTGAGCAGCTAGTACAAACAAATCTCAAATTATCAGAATTCAAATTAGAGAAATACGTCTCAACTTGTTTTGGCAAAATTACCACAAAAAAGAACAAAACAAAACAATAAAATTAATTTACTAAGATTTGCAGATTAATAATTTTCTCCATTCCCACACATTCTTCTTTCTATCCTATGACATTATTGAGGCAAATTGTAGAGATAAAATTGAATTGTTTTACAGGCTGCATAAAATACATTGATGAATACATTCTCAATATTCTCCATATCAGTAAAAACAGAGATGAGCAAGCTGTTTCTAACATTCTCTCCAGATCTCGATTGATATATTTGCGATTTGGACCTTATATCCGTCAAGAACCGTTCTTTGGAATGTTCACTTCGCCAAGCCATAAAATCATTTTGCCACATACATCCTAACGCATTATCGTATACATGAGAATGCAAACCTCTTCAAATAAAACACAGATTTTTAGAGTTAGGGATTTGGGACCATAATTACATAATTATTACTGACTCATTTGTATGCGAAATCTGGATCGTCTCGAGTCTGATCAACCACGACATGTACTATGAAATAAAAAATTTCCCCATAGGTACTTAATATTCTTCTCAAATGTTATCTAGACAGGGCCCATTGTTTTTTAATACACATTTATTTATCAGCCATGTGAAAAACAGAGGTTGTTCATGCAAACTAACCACCCTGTGAATTATACAAATGCACGTTAATTTAGGCTCAGTCATGCTGGAATTTGCAAATTCAGCATTTGCTTTTGATGTCTCCATGACATTTTAATAGCATATAATTCTATTTGAACATTGATTGGAGGATGTTAGACAAGAAGGACCCGGTCTAAAAACATGCTAATATTAATGAATGCTCTAAATGGGTTTGACATAGTTTTGGAGGTCAGGTTCAGTGTTAAGTAGCTCATTGCCTTTCTCTACGTAATGTGACTCAAACTACCAACCAGCGGTAAGAACCTTCAATGTGATTACAATGAGATGTGCACAGATACAACAGAAGGGAGTATGTATCAAGTTACTGGCTTGACAGGGCTTATCTTTGAAAGAGATGACATGTTACACCACTTGTAAAACAGAGCAAAACTCTGTTCACAGAATCATTGTGCCTTATTATAAATACTAGCTAGTTCGAATCAAAGTATTTATTATCAAAGGGGCTAATTCATGCATTGAGGAATGCTTGATATTGCAAGCTCTCTTTGCCTGAACTGGCACCCGTTTCACAAAGCCCTTTTTCAATGACAAATCTGTTGATGACCATTCAGAAGCAAGGATTTCAGTAGCTTATGACAAAAACTGTCATTTGTCACCGATGACAAGTTTTGTGAAACACCCCTCTGGAGTATAATATTATAAGAGCTATCATACATATATCGACAAAGAGGCTGATAAAGAGCTATAGATTTGGTGCAGGAAAAAGGCATTGCTGCTTTGCATCTTGTTGATGTCATTGTAATTGCAACAGCCTGCAATACACGATGCAGCCATGAAGTTCCTAATGCCATCCTGTGTTGGGTCGCCTTCATCACAATGACACATGATAAGGTAGCTCTGCAGATTGTACACCACCATCTCAAGATGTGCTCATTACTTCGATCCCATCACATTGGAAAATTTGCCTTTGGAAATTTTCCCGACATACCATGTCTCACTGCAATGCATGGGGCTGTGTTGCAGAAAGTCAAGAATCCTAGCCACAAGGGATGGCACAACTGCAAAGCCAGGCAGCAACACCAGATACCTCAACAGACATTAACTTTAGAGGAGTATCAACTGACATCTGAAGAGCGCAGTGTTCGCTTCATACTTGATGGGGTTCCAGATTCAGAGTTGGCCGGTCTAAGAGAGCGCTTTGCTCCGATACCCGGAGAAGGTTCAGCAGTCTTCTTGGCGCTGCCCCTTCCGCCAGATCTTGGACTGGCTCGCAGGGGTGTGGAAACACTCCCCACGATCGGTGAGGACGAGGGCTTAACCCGGGACCTGGTCCGGACGGTATCACCGGTGTTCCGAGACCTGGTCCTAGCTGCTGGGGTGTCAATATCAAGATTCAGGGGCTTCTCACCAGGAAGAGTCAGGTTCAAGATCTCCCGTATTCTCCTTGTAGGCTTAGGTGGCAATGATAACTCAATATTCTGCTCTTCACCTTCTTCATTATAGTCTACTTTACTTGACGATTCATCCTCTGAGCCTTCCACAGAAGTTGTACTCTTACCTTGGTTACGTCCATCCTCATCATCTCTATTAATCTTACTCAGGTCTAATAATGGAATCCTTACAAAAACTCTATTTTTCAGCATACTAATGTCACTCGTACTACCCCGTTCTTTGTCTTTATTATCCTGCTCCTCACCCTTGTCACTGTGTTCTTTGGCCTTATCAACCTCTGATTCTGATATATTCTCAGTAGGCTTTTGGACAGTCTCATCTTCGTGCTCGTTGTCAACAACCACCTCCTTGACCTCCTGTTCAATGTCCACTTCCATCACATCTTCATCAGGATGGTCACAATGCTCGTCAGCCTTGTCATCATTCATTCCCACATTACTCACTACAGTTTCTTCTATGGCTTGCTTACTTGAATTATGTTTGGTATCAATGACAGGTTTGGCCGCGGGACTAATACTATCTAATCGAATATAAGGACTAGAGACAACTATTTCAGGCATTTTCTCTACAGTTTGTGGTAGTTCAGCCTTTTCTACATTAACAAGGGACTCTGCAGAAAGGACAGGCATTGGCTTTTCCTCTTCGACAGGTTCAACTTCTTTAACAGATTCAGTTGCCTCCTCAGCAGTGTTATTACTGTATTCTGTTAGCACATCTGAAGCTTTACTAGTTGAGGCTTCATCCAGTTTCTCTACATCAGTATGTTTCTCTTCTTCAACCACATTCTGAGTTGCTAAATCTTGATTATCTCTAAGAGTAGGATGAGATGCACTATCAGGAATTTCATTTTCTGTGTGCAAGGTTTGGTCCACGTTAGAGTCTGTCTGGATTTCTTCTTCAACCACTGGCGTCACCTCTTTTTCTTTCATGTCATCCTCAGCTGTTATTTGTGCATCATCTACAACTACTTCCATTTCAGTATCCTGTGTGTTCTCCTCCTCACAACCCAACATAACATTAGCATCAAGAGGACCAACATCTTTCGATTCAACTAAAGATGCTGGTGTGGGACTAATGGCCTCAATGTTGGCAATATCTTGGTCCATTATATTCTCACCCTTGGGTTCCTCAGGCTCATCAGCCATTTCAGTAGAGCCTGAATCCATTTCTGGTACTTCACTTGCTTTGGGGGTAACGCCAGAGTTTTGCGGAGTCCTTTCTGGCTCTACCACATTTGCAATATCATCTTCATTTTGCTTTCCATCTTTGTCTTCTGGTACGATTCTTACAAGCACTTCCTCTGTAGCAGCTGCGGGTTGTGGACTTGGTGATTTGTCTATACTGATAACATCTGGTATTGTTTCTTTGTCTTCTGGTACAATTCTTACAGGCACTTCCTCTATAGCAGCTGCGGGTTGTGATTTGTCTACACTAATAACATCTGGTGTTGTTTCATCCGTTATACATTCATTTACTATAGATTCATTGTCCTTAGGAGAATCTACCAACATTTTTGCTTCATCATTGTTTTCAGTAACTAATTCCTGTTCTCCTAATGGTTCATCAACTGTGCTTGATTCAATTTCATTTGCAGAATCAGTCACTGGATGATGATTAATGGATGCAGTCTCTGAACTCGATCTAATGTCGCTGGCATTTTCTTCATGAGTCGGTAACGATATCTCCAGTGCATTTTTCTTCTTAAACTTCTTAGCCAAGTCAGCAAAGAGATTTCTGGTATTGATTTTCTCCAGAACATTACCCACAACTGTCCCGCCTTGAGATGCAGGGCGAATGGCATCTTTGATTCTTTCTTTAATTCTCATAGTTGTATCCACAATGTCAAAGATATTGCGAGTCCTTTTCTCTACATCTTTTGACGCTGACTGGTCGTGATTCATATTTTCTGTGTGTGATTTATCCTGTGATTGCCCTGCTATATGATTATTCTGCTCACTAGATTCCTCAGCTACATCGATCCTCACAGAGGATGTTTCAACAACAGGTTCCAGGTTTCCACTAACCTTACTTCCCTCTGATACAGAACCGCTTCTTCTAGGTCTCCTCCTAGATCTGGTTTTAAGATTGCTAAAAATAGAACGCCTATCAGAGCTACGCAATTTTCCTTTGCTCTCTACTCCCGGATCGGAGCCACTAGACTTCCTTTTAGGTAAAATCCTTTCGGGACTCTTCGCACTATCTGCACTTCTTATCCTTGGCCGACCAACTGGTCGAGGCGAGTCTCTATGAGAGGGGTCTACATGAGGAGTATCCCTTCTCTTCTCCCGTTCAGCCATTCGAACTGCCCTGTCCCCACCACCCCTTGGGGAAGGCAACCTATCCGACCCACTCCCACTACTAGTCCTACTCCTTGTCCTCCTCGACAAGTCCCCGTCCGTTCCCGATGCCCCACTACTAGCCCTACTTCGTACTCGTCTTGATTGCCTTTCAACAGGCGGCGGGGACCCACCTCTACTGCTGGTCCTGCTACCCTCCCTACTCCCGCTTGCCCTACGACTCTTTTCTCTACTATCCCTACGAGTTTGCCTGGTTTCCCGGACACCTTTCTCACCACCAGTCCCCTTGGACTTTTCCTTACGCTTGGTACTCTTGGAACTCTTATGCACCTGATTTTCAGAGTCCTCTCTGGAGTAGGTGTACAGGACATCGTCCTCTTCCAGTTCTGCCTCTCGCTCCTCCTGTTCCTTCAAACCTTGGAGTCTACCTAGTTCCCATTCCCTCTTGGCAGCTTCCACTTGCTCCTGTAAATGTAAATGACAGGAAACGTGAAAGCACGATACATAGATTTCAGAAGAGGGAGTTGAAACAGTTCTGTAATTAACAGCTAGTTAATTCTGAGAATGGATGGGTATAGTTTACTTCATATTTTAAAATTCGTCATTTCACGTTATGCCCATAACATCTGGTCTGCCATTTTGTTTATAAAGTATTCAAAACACCTTCTACCTACGCATAGAACCTAACATACCACACCGCCTCATGACAAATTAGCCTGACAATCTTGAGGGCGCATTTAACTACAATTTCTTTTCTTCAAAGTCTAAATATGACCGTCATATTCCAACAAAGAATTACATCCAAACAAGAATCCATTATTTTCAAAGTAGCATGTGGTTCAGATAGATAAACGGTTTCGCATCAAGGTTATCAGAGACTCTAGTCTGTTGCGTTGTGCTATCATCATAACCAACATGCCATAAATCTGGAAGTCCAGTCACCTGGAAAGGAGGGGGAAATATTTTGAGCAAAGAGAATGACCAGACATCTGCTGCAGCAACATTTGCTATGGGAGGTGAAACAGTTCCGTAATTAACAGCTCGTTAATTCTGAAATCGGATAGGTATAGTACTTCCTTTTAAACTTATTTTAAAAAGTGGCATTCCAAATTGTGTACACAACATCTGGTCTGCCATTTTGTTTATAGAGAATTTAAAATATCTTCTACCTACGCATAGAACATAACACACCACACCGCCTCATGACATCTTAGCCTGACAATCTTGAGGGCACATTTTAATACAATGTCATCACATTTCACAAAAGAAATTTCTCTTCTCGGATATTCCTCACAGAAAGTATCTTACCTCCGCTTCTTTGAGCTGCTCAGCTGTGATTGGCTCCAGGGTTTCCTCTAGATAGACGACAGCATACCGCTCAATGGGAGTCAGCTAGGGTACAGAGAGAGAGAGAGATAATGTATGGTTTCATTAGGGATTACATACAAGAAGGAAATCTGATGTGATAAGAAGCATTTTATTCATATATTTCACTAATCCTTACGGTACATAAAGTAGCATGTGGTTCAGATAGATAAACGGTTTCGCATCAAGGTTATCAGAGACTCTAGTCTGTTGCGTTGTGCTATCATCATAACCAACATGCCATTAATCTGTAAGTGCAGTCACCTTGACAAGAGGGGGAAAATATCATCAGCTGAGTGAGAGGGTGACCCGATATCTGCTGCGACATTTACTGCAGGCTTCATTTTGTCAGAGATAAACCGTAAGGGATAGGAGACCAAGTTAGTCTTAGGGAAGGTTAGCGATGGTATTGTTTGGTCCAAGAGTTGAAGTAAGCAATTTGATTAGTGTAGGAAATCGAACGTGGAGCAAATTTAACCATAGCATATGATACAAAACCACCAAGGCTTGGTCATTACCAAAAACTTGACAAGACTTACCTGATTATCGAGCTGTGTTAGCTCCTTCTCCAGCTTGGAGGACTCGTCATTGCCCTTGCCCTCTTCTCCCTCATAAGGGATGTCCTCGTCAAACTCAGCTAGCTCTGCATCCTGCTCTGCGTGTGCCCTGGAGGCTGCTTTCACATCGGTGTCATCCTCTGCACGAGCCAAGGCCTGTAACAGTTCATCATAATCAATAAGTATAAATAATGACAATTGAAAAGAGTGATGACGATGATGATGAATGCGACAATCATGATTATTACTGGACGTGTTTACATTGCACATCAGTCCAACCTGCTTTAGAGACCACCTGTCTACGACAAGCACATTTTTTGTTTCCCTTGAAAATGGTTTTTCATTGAAACATGTTCTAAAGGAACCACCTGTCTACAAAGACCACTTTTTATGTTTCCCTTGGGCGGTCGATGTAGACAGGTTTGACTGTATCCGCCAATTAAGGTACTCAAGGTGATTCAATATTACCCTGGCTCTAGCGAGGCTACTGATTTTTTTCACCGCAGTAAAATAGATTTTATTTTTATTCCATTTTTCCCAGGATTTCTTCATTACCTGGATCATAGAAAGAAACAGAAGCATGTACAGTCACCAAGTAAATCTGCAGAATACTTCATTTCAATGTAACTTGTGGTTCAGATAGATAAACGGTTTCGCATCAAGGTTTATCAGAGACTCTAGTCTGTTGCGTTGTGCTATCATCATAACCACCTAATAACTATCAATAAATATTCATTACCAGGGATGCTTTGAATCTTTAAAAAGACAAATACTTGGATCATTTTAATGATAGCCTTCACCTTTTCTAACTCTGTCTGTGAGAGAGGTTTATCCGCCTTGGCGTCTTGATCGGTATCCTTAGGTTCCTTGGGTTGCTCAGCTTCCTGGGGCTCTGCTGCTTTGTCCACTTCCATCAGATCCTCCAGGATTCCAGCACTCTTAGACACGTCAAAGATATCTTTGATGGTATGCTGAAAAGAAGAAGGTACCACAGTAATACCAACTGCTCCATTTTTCTACAAAATTAATAATGCGTGTCCAAAATGGCAAAAGAACTGAACTGTGCCTATATTGTAGAGACACACCGAAGGTATCTTGGATGATATATCGAAAAGAAAAAGATGCCAGTTACCAACTGCTCCATTTTTCTAATAAAATATATATTGCTTGTCTAACATGGTAAAAGAACTGAACTGTAAATACATTGTAGAGGACACTTCCCTACACTACAGAGCCATGATATATTTGTCTCTTCAAAACATGGTTTGGAAAGGAAATCAAAAGATGCTGAATGGTATAAACTTCAATATCATTTTAGAAAGATCAGGAGGGCAATATGACCATGCTATGTTTGTTCAAATACTATTTTCTTTCTTGGAATATACCTTCTTGAAGAAAGCGGTAGTGAAGTTTCCTCCTTCGATGGAGACATCAATGAGCAGCCTCTTCTGGTTGGATTTCTTCAAGATGTTCTCTTCGATAGACATCTCACTGATCAATCTGTTCAAAGACATAAAAGAGCAAAATGTACATTACCAAACACTTCTTTTGTATAATTAAACCAAAAGCGACATGCCTTTTTGGATCAAATAACTGGGATGAATAAAGTAGCATGTATTACATAGGCAAGAGTGGTTCAGATAAAATAAACGGTTTCGCATCAGGGTTATCAGAGACTCTAGTCTGTTGCGTTGTGCTATCATCATAACCATAATGCCTCTACCACGATTAGCTCGTTTCCCTGCAGCTGACCTATTCACAAAGCACTTTGCTCATTAACTATGGTATATCAACATACATGTCCTCTCCTTGTGGTTGTACCTTAGGTGACATGTGACAAGAGCTTTAGGCTTTCCTTCGTTGGATTAGGCTTGCAATTTGATTTTCCCTAAGGTGCGAGTTTAGCTGTAGGTACAGATTTAGGGTAATGGTTAGGGTTAGGGATTGGTACATTTGGTCCAATTAAATGTTAATAGATAAGTAAAGTGCATTGCAGTCACAGGCTGACCTGAGCATGTTTACATTGTCTGGAATACATATTTCACATGCGATCATACAAGAGACAAATTACATTAATATTTACCAGGGTTGAATTTAGAAATTCAGTTAGTGTAGGCGATTGGACACTTGAGTAATTGTCACCAATGGATGCATAATAGAACCAGACCTGAAGCAGTACAGACAGACCAATCAATCAGGGACCTGTTTCACATAGCCTTTTTTCAATGACAAATATCAATGACAAATCTGCTGATAACCAATCAGAAGCAAGGATTTCAGTAGCTTACAACAACAACTGTCATTTGTCACTGATGACAAGTTTTGTGAAACACCCCCCAGATCGAGTCAAAGAGTGTTCACACTGACCTGTATATATGTACGTCCCTGGTCTGACCGATGCGGTGACACCTGTCCTGAGCCTGAGCGTCCATGGTCGGATTCCAATCACTGTCGTAGAAGATGACCGCATTAGCACCGGTCAGGTTAACACCCATTCCACCGCTACGCGTTGACAGGATGAAGCAGAAGATACGAGGATCCTTGTTGAATCTCTCCATCATGATCTGTAATCATGAGCAACAATGAGCACTGAAGTTTAGTCTATGCAAATGTTATGTAATTGAGGCACAATTGAACTTTAAGATAAACAGGGAAGCCCACTGATAAGGCATGCACTTTTTACTTTTATGCTTTAAGAGTTGGCACAAGCTGCACACACCTGCCTTATCATCGTGTTTTTTTGTTTATATAACATACACCTACAATCAACTGTGCTTTCTCAACTTCATTTCAAGGCAAACCCCTTGAATCATATCTCACACCGACTCTTTACAGTGAATCTCCATCAAGTACACAGATATTTATATTCTGATCCACAAAATCAGGGATAGTAAGATTACATTTCCCATTAAATACTGAAATTGAAATGTTAAACTTGAAAAGTGATGCTACCCACAGATCTTCTTTTTCCTTTCAAAATGATAAATACAGGGATACCAGTTAGAATTGATCAGAGGGCCTGAAAATCACCAAGAATGAGCCATTTTGTACACACAAAAACCTAAACTATGGCCCTGATGTAGCAATTAACTTTACTACCAGTTTACCCTGTTCTTACACTACACTAAACAGACAACAAATGTTTCCCAGCTTGAGGACCACATGGAGCACAGATTCACATGAACCACATGAAGCTCCGGCGGCTCGTGTGTGGGAGCATTATCTTGGCCAGGACAATTGGACTTCAGTAAATGTGGTTAAACTGAGCCAAGTGCCCCAGCCTGAGCTCTGTACATTTCTCATTAAATACTGAAATTGACATGTTAAACTTGAAAAGTGATGCAAACCACAGATCTTTTTTCCTTTCAAAATGATATATACAGGGATGCCAGTTAGAATTGATCAGAGGGCCTGAAAATCACCTAGAATGAGCTATTTTGTACACACAAAAACCTAAACTATGGTCTGAAAATAACTCGCCATGGCCTGAATTCAGGCTATTGCCTGAAAACTGACATCCCTGTATATATCATGATAGTATGTTGCATTTATGATGTCAGCAGACACTATCTACAATGGCATGACTGGCTCCTAATCTCACCTGTCTCTGCTCCACTTTAGTTGTACCATCCAGCCTGAGGTAGATATGACCATGGAAGTTGAGGAATCGTTCTAGGATGTCCAGCATCTTGGTCATCTGAGTGAAGATGAGTACCCTGGAGCCCTCCGTCTTCAGCTTCCTCAGTAACCCATCCATAGTCTGCAGTTTACCTGTACAAAATATATCATGACCAAAGCTTCACCATTTGTTGCTTACCTGCACAAACCAGAGCAATCTATATACAGAGTTTGGCCAACTAGGTTTCACTGGGTCACAACATGGCATATATTCTTTTGTTTTGTGCTTGCCCAACAAAGCAGTAGTCGCCATATTGTGTCCATCTCGAGCCGGGTTAGCCAAACTCTGTATATAGCTGACTCTGGCTTACCTGCACAAACAGCCCCCTCACCCCATCTCTGGTATAGAAAGTCTCTGCTATGAATGGTTTGCTCAATACTTAATTTTACATGAATAGCAATATGGATGTTGAGAGTAAGAGTCTTGCCACATAATATGTTTGCTTTGAATTACATTAGATATTTTTTTCATCAATATTCTTGAGGGTGCCGCCATGTACAACTTCCAAGTTTCTAAAACCTTTTGTTGCATCACCAGACATGTTTGATTTTTAACCCAGTGTCTAAATAAATGATACAAATACCATATTATGCAATTTGGATGACTCTTGATGTCAATCATTGGCATAAGCATCTCTAAAGCATGGTTAACTTACATTATTAAATACATACAGAAATATAACAAGGCATCAAGGAAACAACAATGCTTCAGAAATTAGGTAAATATACTTATACGAAATGTCACGCGAGTTCTCAATGAATGCTACTAAGCATCTTGGGGTTTAATATGACAAGGCATCTTTAGGCATAATATAACAGTTAAATATGGTTTGATATTCTCACAAAGTATAATATACAGTATATAACAAAATTCATAACCAATATGACTAAGGCAATAACAGACAAGTAGCATGTGGTTCAGATAGATAAACGGTTTCACATCAAGGTTATCAGAGACTCTAGTCTGTTGCGTTGTGCTATCATCACAACCAAACATGCCATAAATCTGGACAAGAGGGGGAAATATCTGCTGTACTTACCACAATCATATTGAATGAGTCTGAGTTCTGGCATGTCCAGTCTCATGAGATTCTCTATAGGATGTAGACACCATGACTTGGGCTTGAGTTCAGATGATAGTGTGTTCATCAGGGTTCTTTCGCTGTTCAGCACTGAAGGCGGAGTATGGGACGTGTGCATGCTAATGAGTGGGGCCGTCACAACAGGAACCACAAAGGTGTATCTGATTGAAACAAACAAAGACAAGTTTGAAACAGAAGAAATTCTATCTCAAAATGTCAGCTCATAGATCTCCCTATAGTTCATGAACACTATACGAACTTCAACCCACAAATATATGACATAAATCATTACTCGCAAAATTATTTGCTAGAACACTCTTTCATATTTCAAGTATTTTTAAATGCAACATCTCCAAGCATTGTCTTATAGAGACATAAAAACATTTGGCACATATTACGTATTTCTTAAGGAATTACAAGGACAATTGAAGGCAACATTCATTTGTGACCTTAATCTTTTGACATGTCATTAAATTCAAATGATACTGAACATACATGACAGAATCCCAAATTACAAAAAAAAAAAAAAAAAAAAAAATCCCCTTCAAATAAATGTCTAAACTAGCAACACCACATTATGTATCTGAATTAACTACCCCTGAGTCTAATTGACACACAGTCTCAGGGAATTGGAAACAGATCTTTATTCTATGAGGATGATAGCACCCAACGAATCATGGTCAGACTGATGGATGCGCTATACCTCATCAAGGGAATGTAGATATACTTATTTCTAGTCATACAAAGCTGTAAGATTGTAAACAGCAAAATAACAGAATAAATTGTTAAGAAGGCTGTAAGAGATATAGTTAACTAAATTATTCATACCCTCATCAAATTTTGTTATTTTTCTAGTATGAGAAAAAGTTGATTTGTCCAGATTCATTTTTCTTGAGAATGTGACATATCAAGGCTTACTTCTAAAATATTCAACAAAGAAACAAAATAGATGTCTAAACTTATTGTCCAGCATACCTTTTGTTAATCTGCTGCAGCTCCTCCAGATAGTCTTCCGGGGTATGGAGGATGCTCCTGAGGTTTCTCGTCTTCTTGTATGCCACCTCCACCCTCCTCAATGCATCCCCTATCAGCGCATGATAGCAGTGGACATTACCAACGCCGTTACTGAAGGGTCTCCTCTTACCAGCAGGCTTGGAGGTGTGGTAGAGGGACACAGCTGTGAAGAGGTCCTGACCGTACACTGGTTTGGCACTGCAGCGTTGCTGGTTGAAGGTGGCAATGCGGGAGAGACAGGCTTTGCGATCATCGGCTCTAGCTTTGTCTAGGGATTCCTGCATAGATGAGACATACAGACTTGGGGTTACACATCTCTGTTGCACTGAATCATTTTGTCATTCCTGGGCCCGTCTTATAAACAGTGTGTCATTGATGTCAATCGCAACTATTGATTTAATTTGATTTATTGGTTTCTGCATCTTTTTTCTTTTTTTCATCATACATTTTCATGAACATAATATGGTTTGATACAATATTTTAAATGTATATCATTTTAAACATATAATAAACAAAATTAAACAAATATATTGAATGCGTAATTAACATACATTAGATGCAGGAGGGCTACAGAAATAAGCAAAGAAGCTTGACGTGCCCGCAGCCATGAGAGAGATAGGGGACCGCAAACTTGAAATTGATTAAGAGGACTTGCGACTGATTTGGATCAGTTGCAACTCTTTATAAGACAAGGCCCTGATGTAGCAATTGACTTTACTACCAGTTTACCCTGTTCTTACACTACACTAAACAGACAACAAATGTTTCCCAGCTTGAGGACCACATGGAGCACAGATTCACATGAACCACATGAAGCTCCGGCGGCTCGTGTGTGGGAACATAATCTTGGCCAGGACAATTGGGGTTCAGTAAATGTGGTTGAACTGAGCCAATTGCCCCAGCCTGAGCTCTGTACATACCTGAGCAATCATGAAACAAAGCTTTGAGTATGGCCAATACACTTATCATGGTTTATAAAGAAAAATGCAAGTGTTTTATGGTATACTAGATTACAAACTGACTGTGGTTAAATATATTATCAAAACCATGTGTGAAAAAAAAGAGGAAGGAAATAGTGTTTCTACTGAGTACATTTGTAGCATCTCTATATGCACGATTGTAATATTTCTGGCATAAATAAGGATTACACTGCCATTTACCAGATAAAGCGGTGATGATTTCCTTTTCTTTTCTGCTTTCTTGAACTTCTCAGCTGCTTCTTTCAATTCTTTTGATTCTCTGGACTCCTCCTTGACTGTGGACACTGCAATGATATAAAAAAAATAATACAATTTTCTCTATATTCCAAACATCTTCATTCTCTCCAATCATCACTAATGTACTCTGGGGAGTAAATATATATATATATAATGCTCTCTGACCCAGTTATAGTGAATGGGAGCCTAACTGATACAATATTTTAAATGCTGAGAACACAGTTGTTCACTGCTTTGTTGAAGTTGGTTCAATCAAAGCATCTTTTAGAGCCACTTTACAGAAGATAGAAGAAAATTATATTTCATGTCTCTACTGTCAGAAATTTAACTTAAGAAGATAGCTGTGTGTTTAATGTTATCAGTGCCTATGCTTAGACATAATCATGTTATAATTCTATGTTAGACACATGCTAAGCACATTGATGAGAAACAGCATTCATGATGACTATGAAAAGGGTATGGAGAATGACATGCGTGAAGGCCAAAGATGTGCACATGAAAGGAACGCAAGCAGTGCAAAGATGAAAATACATTGGAAACATTGCAGTAAAAAATAATAGACATCTCACTGATCAATATGTTCGAAGACATAAAAGAGCAGAATGTACCTTACCAAACATAATTTTATTACGAACCAGTGACCAGCAAATCTGGATCAAATACCTGGGGTCAATAAGGTCTTATGTATTACATAGGCAAGAGCGGTTCAGATATAATAAACGGTTTCGCATCAGGGTTATCAGAGACTCTAGTCTGTTGCGTTGTGCTATCATCATAACCATAAGCCTCTACCATAGTTTGCTTGTTTTCCTGTAGCTGACCCATTCACAAAGCACGTAGCTAGAAAGTAATGGCCCACAATACCCAATTTGCAGCAACATCGTGACATTTTTGTCACTAAGCTTTTTATGCAGAAACACGGCAATATATTCAGTGGCTTAGGCTGCAAGCACCATTATTTTCTTATCAAAGGATTTATTGTATATAAATAGAGAATTTTAATGTACCATAAAGAGATCCAAGATTTCTGTGCATAATCTAGTTGTGTGAGCAGCCCCACATACTCCCATATATTGGATACCTTTTCTACAATAAATGCCTTAGAGTGTGCATAATACTAGATAACAAAATCCAATATTCAATTTACTTTAAAATGACAAACAAAATCTATAGTTATATACTATCAAACCTACAGGCATGAATGAATTTAGCTTTATTTCTATGTATCTAATGAGGTTAGTTCTTCAGGGCAAACCAGAGCAAGCATATTAATAAAGAATGTTAATATTGACCAGCACGCCTGTGTACCTTCAGATGGTTGCAACTTGATAGGTTTAAGTCTTATGACAGGTGTCTTTAGAGGGGTAAGAGGAGAAAAGGAAACAGAATCCGACAGAGAGGAAGGGGAAAGCGAAGAAGAAACAGAGAGGCTTGTTGGCTCTGCAGGATAATGGATCAAAAGGCAAAGACAGTGAGCCGATTAAAAAAGCACTATGCCAACACACAATCCAAGCAGGAGGACACAATTACAAACAAAATATAAACATATCAAATTGGCACTGTTTATTGTAAGTCATTTGGGATGTTATAGACATTGCATCATAAAAAGATTTACCAGAAATGTCAGCCACACAGCATTACAGAAACAAAGACATTGCCCAGAGAAAGTAAAGGAAATGGATAGTATCACGAACAATGTGATACAAAGGAACATTCAGCAAAGAAAAGTCTTGAAAGCAACCCACCATGCCAAGCTCTGTCAATGTGGTATTTATAACTGAAATTTCATAAAATGATCTCACCTTTGGGGGACACGGTAGCAATACTAGTCTTCACCGATGGACTTTGAGCCCTGACTACTTTGGGAGATGGCGTTGGACTAGCAGCATTGGTCATCCTGTCAGAGGCCAAAGACACTGCAACAACGGTCTTTGTTGTAGGACTCGATGTCTTAATAGATCCAAGAGTAGGACTTGACGCATTGACAGTCCTTGCTGCCTGCACAATAGTTACAGATGGACTACTTGGTCTTGATGATGTGGTTGCACATGTTATAGTTTGTGTGGCAGGTGTTGTATGCACGCTCGCTCCTTTAGCATTGATCACAACTTGTTGCAGCTGTTGTTGCTGTTGCAGCACGATTTGTCTCTGCTGTAGCTGAAGAGGAGACTGGGCTGCGGTGACCTTTGAAAGCTGCGAGGCTACGGCCTGAGCCTGGCTAGGGCTCACTCCCTGTGCCGTCAATTGTCTTTGTATCGACTGGTGCAGTTGTTGAGCAGCTTGTAGCTGGGCAGCAGTGTGGGAGAGAACCATCTGAGGGGTGCCTGATCTCTGGACAACCTGGGTTGTAGAGTTGGCTGAACGCTGAGCATTCATAAGGTTGGCTTGCGTTGTAAGGTGGACCGCGGGTCTGATGATTTGCTGTCCCCCTGATGTTTGAATGATCTGCACAATACCACCTGTTCAATGAATATATGAAAGAACATTAGTTCATTTATTAAATATTTCTTAGTTCAGAAACCAATTCACA
Organism: Strongylocentrotus droebachiensis; assembly: GCA_035222895.1. Taxonomy (NCBI): domain Eukaryota; kingdom Metazoa; phylum Echinodermata; class Echinoidea; order Camarodonta; family Strongylocentrotidae; genus Strongylocentrotus; species Strongylocentrotus droebachiensis. The sequence continues at coordinate 101,436 of JAVYIG010006125.1, forward strand.
AGACAAGCGGTATTCACATGATGACATGCAGCAAGGGAATGTTGATATATTTAAAGATTTTTTAAAAGCAAAAAATTAAAAGCTACTTCAATTTATTATCAATATAAATCAAGTAGCAACACCACATTATGTATCTGAATTAACTACCCCTGAGTCTAATTGACACACAGTCTCAGGGAATTGGAAACAGATCTTTATTCTATGAGGATGATAGCACCCAACGAATCATAGTCAGACTGATGGATGCGCTATACCTCATCGAGGAAATGTAGATATATTTAATTTTACTCATACAAAGCTGTAAGATTTTAATAGCAAAGTAACAGAATAAATTGTTGGCTGCACAAGAAGGCTGGTAAGAGATAAAGTATGAATAAAATTGATTTCCTGAGAATGTGACATATTAGAGCTTACATCTACCAGTATTCAACAAGGCCCTAATTCAACCAGTCCACCTTTCATTCTTGAGATACAAAAAACATCAAATTTACAAGGCATATGAATAACTTAGTTGTATAAATGTATGTATTTTCACTGGCAGTAACAGCATTCTTGTGGGCAGCCAAACAAAACTTTTGGTCCTATTTGATTAAATACTCCATGTGAGATTATATTAGTGATTACCTTGTGGAAGTTGTCGTATTTGACCTGCCAGTAACCTTTGACCCGTTTGCTGTGTTGAGGTTGATGACCCTGATTGCAGCTGTACTGTGATGGGTTGGGTGGTGATTAGCTGAGCTCGACCATTGGTCCCAACTCCAGACACCTATGGAAAGAAGAGAATATTATGAAATGAAAAAGCATGCATTCTTCTCCAACAACCAAAATCTTTCTAAATCAAGGCAATTTTTTCCTGTCATTAAAAAAAAAAAAATCATTGATCATAATAAACCTTGATACTTTCTCACCAATCTCTATACAATCTACACACTTAATGGGGCATCATTATAATAGTATACGCTCCCAACTTTTTTTGTGGGCTCCCTATTCTATTACTTACGGAGGTGCCTAAAACTGCCCTTGAAATTTATTTCTTGTAGGGTCTTGTGTAGGGTCTCTCACACCCATCAACTTTCAACAATACCCAAAATTTCCAATACTTTGAAGGGAAAAAAGAATGCTACATTGTAAGTTTTAATGCATTAGTATCAGATGGATTCAAGTGAATGTAATCAGTAGGAGCTAATTTTGTTTAACTTATCACACGAGGGAATATCCACAAAACATTTCTTACGCTAAACTATTTCTTACCCTTACCTGCTGTTGCTGTAAAAGCACCCTGCGTTGACCGAGCTGAGAGCCGACACTCCCACTGACAGTCCCGGTGTAACCAGGTAGCTGCTGTAGAGGTGTACCGCTGGGCACGGGTTGAGGGTTCTGTGACACCAACGTCAGGGTACCCGGTGACCTAGGGTTGCTGATCGCCGTCAATGTGACGGGTGGTGTACCCGGACGCCCCTGGGCCTGAAGGATCTGCGAAGTGCCCACAGCTGTACCTGTCGACAACGACATTTTTATATTTATTTATTTTAAATGGTTTATTTCGTTAAAAAACATTCGCTGCCCGAGAGCCGAAATTGCATTTTCTTTTTACAAAGTATACATCAGTGACAAAGTAAAATTACATGTAAAACAAATTCAGGCTAACATTATGGTAGTAAAATTGCAATTCTTTTTGTACATATAGTATATAATTGGTAACACACAATGTTTGTTACTATTCATCAAATTAACAACCGACATAAATTACTTTAAACATGCTGTTTATTCATGCAGCCCAAGTTTAGCGTTAACTAAGCCATGATAAATCTGGAGTTGAGGATTCATGACTTGTGCATACCTTAATTTTACATACCCTCTCCTCCCTCTGAATGAGGACAGGCAAAGGATAAAACAAAAGCTATCTACATATCTACCCGGTACTGAAAACTGTTGATAACTCAAGTAAGATTGAATAAACATGTTTATTAGAGCCTATTAAAATCTCAAGTTCCCTATGATACTTGATGGGTTCTCCGGAATGAGCCCTCTCTTCATTAGTTTGAATTTCTTTAAAGGCCTTGATCAGACAGTACGAATACAATGTGGTTCCTTTCACGTGCTGTTAACACTCTGAAGCCAACAAAGGGGTGATGCATCATATCAAGGAAAAATTTACCAATGTTTGATCAATTGCAACATCTGAATGTGGTTTGTTTTTTTATTATAAAATTGATTTGCACTATCTTCAAAAATGTGCCCCAGGAACATTCAGTATTTAACAAGCACTCCTAAAAAGTAAGTATTCCACATGAAATGTTTTTAGAACTCTACAAATTTGTTCCATGAATATATTTCCAAACAAACTAACTTCATAGTGAGATTGCAATGATAAATCTTGAGGATTCATGATTTGTGCATATTGTAATTTTACATATCTCCCCTCTCTGAGGACAGGCAAAATATACAACAAGAGCTATCTACCCGGTCCTGCAAAACTGATAACTGTGGATATATGTTGGTAACTTCTTCTGCACTGTAAATAAACAGCAAAATATACAGGGTATTGATTTCTTCTCTATTATGCAATGTAAAAATGAGTTACCTTGAGGCGGTGTTGATGCTCTTGGTTGTAAGCTAACCCCCGAGGCCGACCTTACAAGGACTTGCGTTAGTCCAGGAGGCCCTGGGGTACCCTTGATACTAGGGGATGCTACCCTCACCATTGACGGGGAACCACGCCCATGTATATGGAGCGCAGACGGAGAGGCGCGGTCACTGGGGCGGTTCACTAAGGACGGACTTGGTCTTGCTGATTGATATCAAAGACAGAAATGGATTACATTACATTAATATCAGACATCCAGTTCTTTTAGTTACACAACGGTTCTCCGGAAAGAGTCCTCTTTTCATTAGGTTGCATTTCTTCAAAAGCCTTGATCAGACAGTACGAATACAATGTGGTTCCTTTCACGTGCTGTAAACACACTGAAGCCAACAAAGGGGGGATGCATCATATCAAGGCAAATTTACTGATGTTTGATCAGTTGCAACATCTTAACTCCATAAACATGGTTTTAAGCCTTAGTATTTTGATTATATTATTTATTTGCGGCAGGAACATACAGAATTTCACAAGCTGAATCCTGCCTAACAAATAAATATTCCAAATGAAATGACCTTCCAAATCTACAAATTTGTTCAATGTATATTTATTCCAAACAAACTGCCTTTATGCCTAACACCCCTAAACAAAGACGCAATAAAAATGTTTACCTTCTTTTTGAGCTTGTAAAGCCATAGGTGACGGGTAGAGCTTCCCAGGTTTCACCTTGACCCTTGGTGGTCTTGTTGGTGGGGCTGGGGCACTATCGATCTCTTCGATCAGCTTTCTAGGTGTCTGTAGCTGGCACGTCCTGTGGGCTGCATAGGCTGGCAGCGAGATCTCCAGGTCTGCTATGCACAGGTTCAACGCTCGTAAGCTCACTTGCTGTGAAGCGATGGAGGGAGGGGGTAAGGGCAAGAGGAAACAAGAATTAATGAAATTGATATGTTTAGAAGCAGGAATCCAGGGACAGAATAAGAACAAGAAAAGAAAGAGTAGGAAATGAGGTGAATACATGAGGAAGAAGAGCCCAATTCCATCATAAGTATATTTTTAATTATCTAGAGGGGGGGGGTATATTTTAGGTTATTTGGCTGAAAGATAGAATCTTTTTTATATTGTCCGTTTATTAATCAATGTTTTCATGAAGATGCAAGCAGTGTTTCACTTAGCTAAAAATATTTTTGTGGCTGTTAACTATTCTGTTGGAGTTGGACCCTTCTTCATTATCAATATAAATCAGGTAGCAACACCATATTATGTATCTGAATTAACTACCCCTGAGTCTAATTGACACACAGTCCCAGGGAATTGGAAACAGATATTTTATTCTATGAGGATGATAGCACCCAACGAATCATGGTCAGACTGATGGATGCGCTATACCTCAAACACAACATTAACGACTTGAAATCGAACAAAATTGAGCAATCTTCATCAAATCATCTTAAACTAGAATAACTGATCTAGTGACGCAGTAGCACTCCGACTAGGGAAATAAATTTAATCTAGTGCACCAGTGGAGGGACATCAAATACTAAATATACATATCACTCTCATTGGTCATAGAAATAACAATTGAATTCTACAAATAGGGCAGCACATTACAAATTTGAAACTAGTGGAAGCGGGTAGCTGCAGGAAATAACATGCAGCCTTTTCACACACAGCTAAAATTCATCGTATCTAGAGATGATTAGAATCATCGTAAAGTTTTAAACATGTTTATAGACAAAATTTCCCAGTGTGAACATCGTTTATACGATGTTGGGATAGATACGAAGTCGCGATCCATACGCCCCTAAAAGCAGGCTGCAGATACGAAGTTCGTATCTAGTGAGCTTGACATTTTGTGTGTGAAAGGTTATTCGTGTTTAAACGTGTTTAAACTGGATGGAGCGTGCGCTTTGATTGATATGACATGACCTTCAATGCGCAATGGCACTACTGCGCATTTTACGAGCAGTAGTTAATCACGAAACGATTAACGATCGCACCGAAATTTCTGTGTGTGAAAGGCTCGTGATTAGTTTAAACACGTTCGAAACACGTTTATACTAGTCATGTTTATAGAAATTTAGCTGTGTGTGAAAAGGCTGTGGGTCTCCTTATTAGTAAATGATTTGGTTATTCTTTCTTCCTTGAATAGTATGAGCAGAGAAAGCAATTATACCTTTAGAGGGTTGTACTCCATGACTCTGTGGACGAGTGAAGCAGTGTAGTAGAGGAGACCGACCATGATGAAAGGAGAAACTATGGCTCTCTCTTCAAACAGATCAGGATGGTTGCACACTTTACGGAGCTGCATCAGAACGTTGATCACACTCATGAAGTGGCCAGTGCTGAGCGTTTCTTTGGTTCTGAATAGAAAAGGCAAACAAATGAAAAGCCATCAATATCAATCCATCACCTGTGACGACAAACAGTGCCCCCCAAGCAATAGAAAATGATGAAAGTTTCTATAATGTAATATCGATTACCTACACAAGGCGTAACAACTGCTCTACACAACATTTCCTCTATTGTGATATTCAGGAAAAAGTGAAATCAGAGCCTATTAAAATCTCAAGTTACTTAAGTTACATGACAGGTTCTCCAGTGTGAGCCCTCTCTTCATTTGTTTGAATTTCTTTAAAAGCCTTGATCAGACAGTACGAATACAATGTGGTTCCTTTCACGTGCTGTAAACACACTGAAGCCAACAAAGGGGGGATGCATCATATCAAGGCAAAGTTACTGATATTCGATCAGTTGCAACATCTCAACTCCATAAATGTGTAAGCCTCAGTACTTATATCACAAAATATCTTATAACAGATAAAATAAACTTAGCATAGGCATTTGCCTTAAATTTACTTTTACCTACACTCAAATGAATCTAGCAATGTCAACACATGGCTCCACACTCAACTTTCACACCAGGGTCCACACTGAAATTTACTAGGTCTGTTTACATGGGCAACATGTTCAAACTGTTAAATTTGGAAGTTCTAGGGGTTCAATTTCGGGGTCAAATGTGTCCCGAGCAGCTGATGGCGTCAAGCCTTGGTATATGCGCTAGTTGAAATGTCACGATATTCACAAAGATGCGGACTATTACACCTGTTTTGGGGCTTACTTTCTCTGAGCCATGAAATCATCATAGAGGAACCTCTGTCTCTTGGAGAGCCTGCAACGGATCACATGCTCGTACTTCTGAGGAAGCTGCTTCTCTACCTGACTCTTCAGTCTGCGCAGTAAGAACGGCCTCAACACCTACAAATCCAGAGAGAGAGATGTGTGAAGCACTGAGCATACATATAATAAAATACAATAAAGGAATTTAAATGCGCCCTCTATATAGCAAACCATGCCTAATTGGTGACCATTGGTCCCCCATGGTTAATTGAGAGCTGATTTGATGAGATAATGACCTGTCAGTGACCATGCAGGGAGGTCTAATCCCTCCTGGCCAAACTAGTGCAGATAGGCTTTAACATTCCAAGTTTAACCATCAACTAATAAGGAGTCCGTTAGCCATCTTGGTATCTTTATAAAAGTTAACCCTATGACAAAACACTCTGTAGCCATATTAGAACCAATAGATACTGATTTGTACAATCTAATTCCAATGAAATTCTAAATATATATTTTTCTAAAGAGAGAACGTGCTACCCAGTACTTTTGTGTAGTCTGCAAGTGCAGACATTAACATTACTTTCACAATTATTTGTCATCTCCAGTCTCCACCTCAACTGAACAAGACAGGTTCTCCAGAGTGAGCTCATTCTTCATTCGTTTGCATTTCTTTAAAAGCCTTGATCAGACAGTACGAATACAATGTGGTTCCTTTCACGTGCTGTTAACACACTGAAGCCAACAAAGGGGGGATGCATCATATCAAGGCAAATTTACTGATGTTTCATCGGTGGCAACATCTTAACTCCATAAATGTGGTTTTAAGCCTTTGTTTTTTTTATTATGAAATCTATTTCAACTTTCTTCCAAAGTGTCAAATTGAACTTTCTAAGATACTGAGTATTAGTATAATAATAAAGTCCAGATACCGATGGCCGTTTAGTACCGGTATGCCATTTCCAATAACAATCTGATATTCATGGCTTACCTTGTGCAGCCTGCGGATGATGCCCTCGTTGTACTCCTGGGTGCCTTCAATCATGCCTCCCAGGGGGTTGGAGAACCATTCCTTGAACTCTCGGTGGGACTGGAAGACATGAGGCATCAGGAAATGCATGAGAGACCACAGCTCCATCAGGTTGTTCTGCAGGGGTGTGCCGGTGAGGAGGAGCCTCCGCTGACTGCTGAAGTTGAGCAAGGTCTGCCACCTATACAGGGAACAAACAAAACAAGGATAATGAAGGCCACTATTAAAGCCCCACTGCACCACTTATAGCGACTGTATAGTCTCCTTTTTGTTATGTTAATTGAGAGCTGATTTGATGAGATAACCACCTGTCAGTGACCATGCAGGGAGGTCTAATCCCTCCAGACCAAACTAGTGCAGATAGGCTTTAACAAAAATGCTCCTGCAAAAGCATGATATGGAAGAGATACTTTCACGCGACAACATAACACCATGAACAAGTAGTCTTGATTGACAAAATGTTTCGGTATTGATTGAAACTAGATACCTCTTTTACATAAAGGAGGCATAGACCCAAATCACTTGTGTTCCACCGACATGAGTATTGAATTGAAAATCCTCAAAGACAGTTTAACTATTGGTAGATAACATGATATGTTCTACACATCAATAACTTGACCATGACACATTCAAAATGGCTGTTCAAACCAGCACAATATACATGTTTTAGAAAGAAGAAATGTTACTTGCTTTCTCAAAGACATTAAAGTCAACAGGGGCCGTATTCTGAACCCTGTCACAGGGTGTGTTATCTCTAATATTGGATAAGATAAAGTTGGAACTCTGAAATTGTTGTACCTTGTGTTGTATCTTTTGTTGTATCTTTTCTCTCATCTGTTTGGTCGCGCCTGCGCTCAAACTTTTGTGCGCTTGTAATTATGCGTATTATTAAGAAAATTGTGCTTAATCCTCATTTGCATATGCGCACGAGAGAGATTATATGATAAGATAATTGATATTCTGAAACCTACGGAAGGTACAAACAACATAGTGATGGGAGTATTGCAATATACTTTTTGGTACCTATCTTTTAAACATTTATCCATTTCCATTTATGGATTACCAGTCAAACAATCACATGTCACGCTTTCCTTGTCTTTCCATGGATTCTGTTAATCTTGAGAATGTGGGAATGCTATAATTCAAGTTCCGCAATAGAGAGCAAAACCTGAGAATGAGAAGATTCCATTTTGTTTTACGAAGTGTTTTACGAGTTAACAAGCACGGAACAGCTTGACAACCCCTGCCACTCCGATGTTTCATTGCAATAGATGTTTACTTAAACATAGTGATGAGAGTTTTGCCATATTCTTTATGGCACCCAGAATCTGAAAAATAGGGAATATCTGATAAGTTTTGTCTTACAAGTTACAAAGCCATTATGAGCTCTGTCAAAGACCATTTTAACTGTAATAGTAGAAGCTGAAGTATGCACTTAAAAAAAGAATCCCATCATCCGTTTCACTTGCGTTGATAATCATTCAAGACTTTCAGACTGAAATCCTTAACTGAAGGGTTTCCGGGACCCAGCCTGGCCCGATTCCCACCACTAAAACAACATAAACTTTCTCTTCAATCTCTAGAATTGGTGAAACATCTCTAATATTGTTGTATCTTTGGAGATAAGATAAAGTTGGTATTCTGAACATTGTTGTAACTTTTGTTGCATCTTTTGTTGTTTCTTTTCTCTCATCTGTTTGGTCGCGCATGCGCTCAAACTTTTGTGCGCTTATAATTATGCGTATTATTAATAAAATTGTGCTTAATCCTCAGTTGCATATGCGCACGAGAGATAATATGACAAGATAATTGGTGTTCTGAAAATTGTTGTATCTCTTATCTTATCTAATCTTGAATGGTATTTACAACAGGTAGGGGGTTGTTGTATCTTTCGTGGTGATATAATGGCGGGAATCTTTCTTGACCAGAACCAACTTCGTGCCACTAGACGAGTTAGAAGATTGTGTATTGACCGGAAACATCACAGATAAGAAATTTTTAAGAAATACATGCTAGGATATGACGATTTTAATGCTCTCATCTTAACCAATATAGTGAAAGCGTGACTTTTCTTCATGATCCACATGCCACAGCGCAAATGACGCGCGTAATAAGCTCTCAAATAACTAATTACGCCCAAGATTATTATGTACTAGGCGCATCTTCAGATATGGCATAAAGTATTCCTATTCGTTGACCTACTTATCATGCTTATATGATTGGTAGGGTCCATAAAAATGGGTATGTCAACAGTGGTCAAAGATAAGATAGAGGCGATCCTTCAAGAGATAACACAGGAATACAACAATGTTCAGAATACCAACTTACAACAATATTAGCGCTGTGTTATCTCTGGACGATGCAACAAAATATAACACAATACTTACAACAATGTTCAGAATACCACCCCAGGACACTGTAACCAAATCAAACTGGCTCACCTTTGAGACTTGAAATTCTTGATGTTCTGGGCCTCATCAAGGATGAGGTACTTCCACTTTTTCCTTCGGAATGACTGGTGGTCCTGAATGACTAACTTGTAGGATGTAATGCAGACATGGAAGGCATTTGATTTGGTCCAACCCTGTTCCAGAATGACATAAAATAAAACAAAAGTTGTCTAATTTATAATGCTGAGCAGATGCTGCAGAAGATATTCACATTCAATGGATATATGTGAGTTTTTCAACCTACAGAAGGTACAAACAACATAGTGATGGGAGTCTTGCAATATTCTTTTTGGTACCTATCTTTTAAACATTTATTCATTTCCATTTCTGGATTACCTATCAAACAATCACATACGTCATACTTTCTTGGTCTTTACATGGATTTTGTTAATCTTGAGAATGTGGGAATGCTATAATTCAAGTTCTGCACTAAAAAGCACAACCTGAGAATGAGAAGATTCCATTTTGATTTACGAGGTGTTTTACGAGTTAACAAGCACGGAACAGCTTGACAACCCCTGCCACTCCGATGTTTCGTTGTGATCGATCTTTAATTAGAAGGGACCCAGCCTGGCCCAACTCGCACCACTACAACTACATAAAAACTTTCTCCTCAGTCTCTAGAATTGGTGAAACACCATACCAAGGACAAATTCTTTGTTTGGGAGAAAACAAAATATCCATACATTTGAGTTACTTGACTTACCGTTCTCTTGAGTTTTCTCTCTTTCTGGCTGCCATAGTATGTGAGAATCTTGAAAGCAGGACACCACTTCTTGAGCTCCATCTCCCAGTTGAGCATCACGCTTGTAGGAACAACTATGAGATGAGGTCCCCAACATCCTGTAAAACAACGGATACTGCATTTTATACAATCGTGAAAAAGGGAGCCAGAATTTCTGGACTCATCAAAAGGAATCATCCTCTCTCATAAATGCACAAAAGGAACAATGGCTTTCTTGGGGGAAAGTACAATTTTAATTGTTTAGTACCTGTCCTCACATATTTGTCTCGACTAACATTTCCATGTAAGTAATAACTGGTAAGTGGTGCACACCCTTTTTTTTTGTTTACAGTGACTCCTGGAGAATCACATTTATTCAAAAACATTTATGACTTTCGAATACAATTGTTACACCTGCCTCTAGCAAAACACTCATTAAATAAATTACAAGATAGAACTATTATAGAAACAAGTATTTTAATAGTGTATGTTTATTTATCAATTTGATGAAGTTGGGCCCTTCTTCAATTTATTATCAATATAAATCAAGTAGCAACACCACATTATGTATCTGAATTAACTACCCCTGAGTCTAATTGACACACAGTCCCAGGGTATTGGAAACAGATCTCTTATTCTATGAGGATGATAGCACCCAACGAATCATGGTCAGACTGATGGATGCGCTATACCTCAAACACAACATTGGACAACTTGAAATCCAAGCATTCTTCATCAATTCATCTTAGTCTAGAACAATTGATCAAACTTAGTTACACAGCAGCACTATGGCCTGGATAATTAATTCAAACTAGTGCACCAGTAGTGGGATGTCAAATACTGAATACACATTTCACTGCTCATGTATTTCTCATTGGTGAAAGAACAGATCTAGGCCGTCTTACAAAGAGTCGATATCAATCGCAACTTATCACAAGATAGGAGACTGCAAAACTTGCAATTGATTGATAGACTTGCGACTGATTTGGATCAATCGCAAGTCTTTGTAAGATGGGGCCCAGGATGGTTGCACATTTTTCTATCCCCTTTCAAGTTCCTCCCCACAAAAAAAACTATAATCCCCATGGTATATCATAGTGGAAGGAAAAAATACGTACCTTCATCACAGGCAAGATGGGCAAGTAATGCAATGGTTTGGATAGTCTTTCCCAATCCCATCTCATCGGCCAGGATACCATTGAGTTTCTTCTCCAGCATGGTGACCAACCAGTCCAGTCCTATATGCTGGTATTCACGTAGTTCGTGACGCAGCAGGAAGGGCACTTTGGTTTTGACCTACGTTTCAAAAGGAACAGGTGTAATTGAGAGTGGTTACTATACAAGGCATGTCTGATTACTGGGCTCATCAGCGACAAGTACAATTAGCTGTAAAACAGGACACTTTGGTTCTTAGTGAATTTCCTGATATATGTTTTATATTTAAATAGTAGCTTTTATGTTGAAAGCAGGTTGTGGTAATCTCTGCAAATGAGCGATTAAATTTATCACAAGGGGAAATACTTCATAAGTGCAAAGGTAATCCATTAATACATTTTTTTTTTATTTTCAGTAAAGATTTGTATTCCCGAAGATGTACTAAATTTTGCAAATGCAAAAAGATACAAGCAATGGTTATTATACTTGACTCAAAATATTTTTGCTGTTGACCCAAAACTATTCTGATGGAGTTGGGCCCTTCTTCAATTTATTATCAATATAAATCAAGTAGCAACACCACATGTATGTATCTGAATAAACTACCCCTGAGTCTAATTGACACACAGTCTCAGGGAATTGGAAACAGATCTTTATTCTACGAGGATGATAGCACCCAACGAATCATGGTCAGACTGATGGATGCGCTATACCTCAAACAAAACATTAGACAACTAGAAATTGAACAAAATTGAACAAAAATTCTTCATCGCTTCATATCGAACTAGAATAATCGATCAACCCTAGTTACACAGTAACCCTATGACTAGGGTAATTAAAGATAAACTCCAGTACTGGTAAAAAAAAAATAATAATTCTCACAGAATCAAACGAAACTTACACTGAATGTTCAAGATTACAAATAAATGACATGTGCCAAACAATTTTGGAAGAAAATGTATACTGGCTGAGTAATGAGCATAGAAAGACAAGGAAATCAAGGTAGTACTAGCCCCGACACCATGTGTGTTGCCCCATATATAGCTTTCTATGTGAGTGCTTGTTACTTTACCAAGACTCGGTCAAATTTATTATGATTTTGATGACTCCAGAACCTTGCAGTGCACACCAATACTTACATGCTCCATGATCAACTGTTTCTGATCCTTTCACACCTTTTCTTTCACAATGCAATCGCAATACCAGTACTAAAGTTTATCTTTAATTTAAAACTTGTACACCAGTGGTGGAATGTCAAATACTATATATACATTTCACTGCTCATGTATTTCTCATTGGTCAAAGAAATGACAATACATAAGTTTGCCCTACCAGATTGAAAATTGAACTCTATGAATATAATTCAATTAAGCTATGTACTCCCCCAAAGATGTACCAAATTTTGAAAGTGCCAACTAGACTTCAAAGATGATGTCAATGACTATTCCTTCCAGTCAGCTGCTAACTACATTGCTTCTTACCTGTGTATCTGAGAGGGTATATCCCGTTGGTTGTAAACTCTGAGCGGCAGCAGCAATGTCAGTGATCTCCATGTTGGCACCAGCTTCTTCAGATGTTCCCTGAAGAAGATAAGAGACACATGCAATCAATACACAGATTCCCTTTGTTGGATCTCTCATAATGTAGTATAATCCTTGCATTTTAGGCCAACAGTATGATTATCTCTTGGATTTAAAAATTGGGCCTAATTTGTAAGCTGTTACTTGTCATATCTAGAATATGGAGGCATTTGAAGAGCCATGTTTTTCAAAGAACTTTTTTTTCTCTGTGATGTTCTTCCACACTTGCATAAAAACAATGTTAACGCTCACAAATTATCTTCCACCTCTCACCAGAACTCGACCTTTACTTTAACTGGCGAATTAACTCTCACAACAACAAAAAATTCACCTCTCCCCAGAACTCAAACTTCTCTTTAAAGGCCCACTGCACTACTTGTAGCTACTTGCGCCCTCTATATAACAAACAATGCTGAATCGGTGACCATTGGTCCCCCATGATCCTCTTTTTCTTATGTTAACTGAGAGCTGAGTTGATAAGATAACCACCTGTGTCATCTAATCCCTCCTGTAAACTATGGCAGATAAGCTTTAACTGGCGAAGGGACCACACACAGTGAGGCCTGAAAATCTGGCAAATCAGAATACTCACCTGTGCTGCTTTTTCTGCAAGGTCTTCATTTTCTTTCTCAGGGTTGATAAGATATTCCATTCCAACGTCCTTGAGTTCATCTTTATCCTGATCATCCTCTTCCTCCTCCTCCTCTGTTTCCTCTAACTCTTCGTCTTCAGATGATGAATCTACATGAATTGAAACATAAAAATATAACATTCTCTTTCCAACATTCAATCAAAACGTTTATTTGTTTCCATTTTTATTATTACCTGTCAAACAATCACATACTTTCCTGTTCTTTACTTCAAATTAAGTTAATCTTGAGAATGTGGGAATGCTATAATTCAAGTTCTGCACTAGAAAGCACAACCTGAGAATGAGAAGATTCCATTTTGATTTACGAAGTGTTTTACGAGTTAACAAGCACGGAACAGCTTGACAACCCCTGCCACTCCGATATTTCATTGCAATTGATCTTTATTGAGAAGGCAAGCTTTAGGAAAACGGCAACCCCCTGCCACCCCCCCCCCCCCCCCCTCCTAAAATATTAAAAAATACTGACCTTGTGACGAATCTTCTTCTTCATCGTCGTCCTCCTCACTTTCATCTTCATCTGCATCAGAGAAGTCAAAGTCCTCTGCATAAGCTCCTTGATATCGCTTCATAAGTTCTTCCATCGGGATCTCACCGTCTGCAGCTAGATCATCCAACTCGGCCTTGTGATCGACCGCGCCTTCCGTTTCTTCTTGTTCATCAAGGGTGTTCTCATCATCATCTGGGTGCAGAGAAAACTTGATGTTACTTCAAAACGCACATTCATCCACTACCATATCTTAGCTCTTTGCCTATACAGTCAAACCTGTCTATAGCGACTGCCCAAGGGAAACACAGAAAGTGGTCCTTGTAGACAAGTTGGCATTGGCACTTCTTTAATTTATTATCAATAGAAATCAAGTAGCAACACCACATGTATGTATCTGAATAAACTACCCCTGAGTCTAATTGACACACAGTCTCAGGGAATTGGAAACAGATCTTTATTCTATGAGGATGATAGCACCCAACGAATCATGGTCAGACTGATGGATGCGCTATACCTCAAACAAAACATTAGACAACTAGAAATTGAACAAAATTGAAACAAAACGAGAGCATAAACCTTGAATAAATCTTGAAATAAACTTACCAATTATTTCTTCTTCATCTGCTGATAATTCAAAGTCCTTGTCATCTTTACTCTCGGAGATCTTGGAGTCTGGTGCAGTCTGTGGATAAAATGATTTGTTTGTGTTAATATTAAAAACCATTGTCATGCTTTGCTAATTTAAGTCAACATCAAGAAAAACTATGCATTCTTTCCTCCTATTTATTTCAATCTTATAATGCAAAATCTACAAGCACTTTCTAAAAAGTGGCAACCTACAGTGTATATCTTCACCTAAAAGACCTGAAAATGTTCGCTCATTCTAAGTCCCCTTTATCAATATAGTGCTATAAATCATTCCAATTAATTCCTTGTCTAGGTACAACTCTTAATGTCGGGAGAGAATGCCATACATACACAGGGGCTCTATAACAATGCATGTCGACTCACCACTTCTACAAGGGAAGCAGCATCGGGCTGATCCTCTTCCCGTTTCTTGGACGTCTCCCCTTCCACCTTTCCCCCAGAGCTCTTCTTCTTCTCTTCCTCCTCCTTCTTCTGTGCTTCCTGGAGAGAGCTGAGCAGCTCTTCTATCGGAAGCTCACTTTCCCTCTGCAGCAGCTCAATCTCACTCACACCACCGGCCACCTCACCGGCCTTGGCAGCCTGCTTCTCCTCCACGTCTATCGTCTCTTCATCGTCACTGTCGTCTCCCTGAGGTTCAAATTCGAGGTCTGCAGGAGAGGGTAACAATGGGACATAGGGAGTGTGAACCTAAATACTTCGGGAATATTAAAAAGGCAGAGAATAACTCTGCAAAAGATAGTGTCGCATACAGATGGGACAACTTTCTGAATGTTCAGAACGGATGATTATGGAGTAAATGGGAATAAAGTAGGATTAATTAAGCTTCTTCATTATCAACAAGTTAAGGGTTTTATGTTGTACCACCCTTCTCAGTAGGAGTATCATTACACCATCTGAAGATTAGGTATTTCATTTCTTGGTTTGATTCGATTTTTTAGAAATTTTAAACTTCATAACAGAATAATCCATTAATGATGAAAAGTGTTCTTACTTTCAATTTAGATTCAATTTAGATTACATGTGTCATGAATCATTGCTGTAAATGCTACCGAAATACAAAGCGAGTACAGAAGCAGTCATGACCTGGGAGTTTATCTTGCCATGTGCTCGATGCCGGGTGTGTAGACCGAGACTAATCACACCATCTTGTCGAGTATGGCATAATCCAGCATGATCTTAATTTAATCATCTGTTGCTTTATATGAATTCTTACATTAATATTTTTCATCTTAACTTTAAACCAGATTAAAGATGTCATACATTTTATTAGAAAACGGGTATTGTTAACAACATGCAGAAAGCTTACCATCGACCATGCGATCAGACCTTGGACTAGACACCGAGGAAGCTTGAGCAGAAGACGCTGCCGTGCTGGTGTTAAGTCCCTCAGTGAGCCAGGATGAATACTTCTCAGTCTGACCAACGATGAAGTCCAGCTGAAGGTCCAGAGCCTTCTTCCTTCGTTCATCTAATCTGCTCTGCTGTTTATATTGCACAACCTGAAGTCGATACAGAAGGGAGCCTAATTAGAACTGTATAAGACACTACTATGATATCAGTATTCGAATCAAGTTCACATGCATACATTTCATAGCTTCCTTTCAATTGATGAACATAAACACAGTTTCGATACATTTAATCAATGATTCAATAATCCATTATTTATGAAACGTGTTATTTTCAATTTAGATTACATGTGTCATGAATCATTGCTGTAAATGCTACAAGAATACAAAGCGAGTACAGAAGCAGTCATGACCTGGGAGTTTATCTTGCCATGTGCTCGATGCCGGGTGTGGAGACTGAGACTAATCACACCATCTTGTCGAATATGGCATAATCCTAATTTAATCATCTGTTGCTTTATATGAATTCATACATTAATATTTTTCATCTGGCGAAATCAACCATCTGTAAGTCAATAAGTCATTATGGAGGAATATTTTCCCCAAGATCAGCCCACAATAATGAACAAAACATAGAATCATAGATCAATAATAAAATGTGAGCCCTTACTTTTTCTATATTAGCCCAGAAAGCTTTGATTTCTTTGGCGATGTTCCCTGCTATCCGCTTAAGTTTCTGCACCTCCTCCTTGCCAGCTTTCATCTCCCTGGCCTCTTGGTCCTGGTGGTGTTTGGCCACGGCTCGAGCCAACTGTAAGCAAGAACAAGGGTCAAACTTGTAGTTATCGTCTACATACACATGGGTTATGATTGGTAGAATAGCACCGATGCAACAATAAATATGATCATGAAAATCTTCATATCGAATGAATCAATATTTAAACCTTATAGGGTTCTATTTCGGGGTGGACAAGGGTGGGGAGTGTGTACAAGCCAGTGGCCAAGATGGAAGTGAAGGTTCTGCATAGGAAGCTGTCCCAAGTCTGGTGCCAGACAACGTATAAGACATTTGTCTGAGGATATAGACCAGGAGTTTGATTTCTGAGGCTGTAAGCACCATGCACACTATTGATAAGCAGAACAGGCGACTCTAGTCTGAAAGCCTCAAACTAATGTTTGGAAGTGTTACAGAAAAGGTAGCACTACAGTTTTAATATACACTAAAGAACATCTGATGCAAATTTGATAAAAAGCAAAATTACGCTGCTAGACATTTGACATCCAAACTCAACAATTTTTTCCAAGTCAAGTTCTCTATATGGGTGCAGTGGGGAAACCCTATTTCATTCACAGCATTGGTTGCAGGGTTGTAGCAGAGTGCTACTACGTACCTTTCTGGCAGCATTCTTCTTCCACCTCCTCTCCTGAGCAAAGTCTGCAGCAAGCCACTGCATCTCCTCCAACAGGTAGTCCCAGTGCGCCTTGTGTCTTGGAGGCTCCTGAACCCTGGGGAGACGCTTGGCAGACCAAAGCCCATCTCTTCTCAGCTCGGCTATTCTTTGCATCACCTGGGCTTCCTGTTGTACATGGCATCACCAAGCAAATTGAAAACACAAACGAGAGATAGTTAGCGCTAGGAGAAACATACGCAGGTGCCCTTCAAACCCCAATAAGATGCAATGATATAATTTAACAGTACCAGGAATGTGGGAATGCTACAATTCAAGTTCTGCACTAGAATGCATAACCTGAGAATGAGAAAATTCCATTTTGATTTACGAAATGTTGTACGAGTTAACAAGCACGGAACAGCTTGACAACCCCTGCCACTCCGATGTGTGTCCACTACTGTTTGTCCCTACCATAAGTATTCAATGTATTGCAATTCATGGCATGTATTGTCATTCAAGAAATGACAATGTTCACCACCACAGGCTATATTGCACAGCTTGCCAAAGCTTTGATCTAATTTGGGCTACAGAAATTATCTAAATATCAATATCAATCTATGAAAATGACAATACATATTATTCAACTAGTAGTAAAATCCATGTTCCAAAACAAATTTCAACATGACAATTTCTGTCAATTTCTTCTCCACGACAGAAATATCCTTTCACATCCACCCTTGCCTGTTTTGCTCTTTCTACGATCATCTCCTGAGAACCGATGGTGTAGTCATAGACTGCTGAGAGGGCTCCCTGCCTGGTCCCTTGTCTGTCTCTTGATACCCAGGTGGAAGAGGTGATCTGATCAGGCTCTTGTTTATACTCGAGAGCTGACCCAATGCCGATGGTCCACTTATGCCACTTATATTGCGTTGCAAGGGGTGAGGCAAGACCTGGACAAAACAAAAATTGAAGGCTTTAAAGTTGAGGAATGTCTTCCAATAGATGATAAGATACAAAGCATTCATCTTTAACAAAATCCACCAGTTTAACAATATCTGTAGGGCTGAAGTAGAACTGTCCCAAGTCTGGTGCCAGACAACGTATAAGACATCTGTCTGAGGATATAGACCAGGAGTTTGATTTCTGAGGCTGTAAGCACCATGCACACTATTGATAAGCAGAACAGGCGACTCTAGTCTGAAAGCCTCAGATGAACTTGAGCAAAAGCTTACATGAATATATATTATATACACCAGTATTTGCATGCATTGAAAGGAAAGTGTGTTTAAAACTAGAAAACAAGACTCTCTTCAATACCAAAAAAAAACACTTTCAAAAGAAACAATATCCTCTCAACATACATTGACCCTTAGCACATAAATTCATTCAAAAGTCCTAATTTCATAATGCAAATAGTTCCCATATTCATCATCATTACAACAGATGTTTGGAATATATAACACTCATTTGTTGGACCATAGTAACTTACCAACTGAGCCTTTAATATCAGAAGCATCGACAGCAACCTTGGTGACCAACGGTGCTTCCTCACCACCAGACTTGTTGCCTAACGTTGGTGTAGCAGGGATCACAGTTATTGAAGGCAGTGTTCTTGAAGGAGCTGAAAAACATTAGATTATCGGAACCAGTGTAAGTGCATCTACATACCACACAAGAAAAGTTACAGTTGCCAATTTCTCAAACATTCACGGTTCTATGATCACCAAAGACAAGATAGACATATTACAATATTTCTCATTAATCTGCATTACATGTATAGCAAATATAAAACTAATTGAGAAAGCTATAACAACCTGATAAGCAATGATTACAACATACCTGTTGAGGGATGTTTCACTCTTAGTCAGCACTTCTGAACCACCGATACTCAGTTTGACTGAGCGCTCTTCACCAGCCTCATCAAGACCCGCCTGACCGCTGCTCCGTTCCGAGAATCACTGACCGAGACTATGGAGGAGCCTCCTGATCCTGGCTGACCCTTCCTGCTGCTATCTTCTCCATCGATGCGTTTCTTCAGCTGGGCTGCTGCTACCTCCTGGGGAAGCTGGGCAGAGATGGTTGCAGGCGTACTCAGAGAGGCATTGCTGCTCGATGATGTACTCACTTTAACCTGATGGAATGAAATGAATAGGATAAAAATAATACTTTTGTTGACATTTCACATAACTTCAATGAAGAAATAATATTTATCATTCAATCAATGATGCACTCATCAAAATTTCAACATCTTTTAATTCGCAGGGGTTTGGGGCAAATCAGAATTTCAGAAAACGTCTGACCAAGGTACATAGAGGGTCAATACGATGTCACACAGAGGAAGAATAATAACCCTTTTTTCTTCTTTTTGTTCAATCTTACTGGCAAAACAAAGAAAACTTTATCTTCTTCAGCTGTATAAGTATACCATACCTCACTGATCTGGTCCTGGATACGCTCTTCAAGTTGTCTGCTTTTCAAATACGATGCCAACTGTAGATCCGGTTGCTTCTTTTTCCAGATCACATAGTCCATCATATTGTGACTTTGCTGCAGGAAAAACAGCTCTGTCAATTTGTCTACATAAGAGTTTTGCACATCTTTCAATGTTTTTCTCTTCTCCTCAAGAGTTTTCTTCGATAGCTCAACCACCTCAGTAGGTGGTTGATTGGTCGCTACACTCATGATTGATTTGATAGGTTTAACAGGACTGGACTGAAGAGGGTTTGGACGCGAAGGGCTGAAAGGGAGGGATGGTATGGTAGTACTGGCCCCTTGGACGCTTGAGGGACCACTTGACGATAGGCCACCAAAAGGGTTATGAGGACTTCTCTGGCCTTGCTTATCAGCATGTGATTTTGGTATGCTACCATCTGGGAATATTCTGCTAGATAACCCTTGAGCCAAATGATGTACTGCCCGAACAGGCTGTTGAGAGGGAGAAGAGAGAGGTTGGGAAACAATGGACTCGATGACAGGAGAACCACTAGGTGAATAGAAGCCAGCAGCACCTGGAAATGCTAATGAATACGCATTCCCTGCTGGTCTCTCATTCAACTGACCAGGCTCTGAACTCCTGGCAGGTGATAGAAGTTGCCTCTGTGATGCTCCAACCGATCTAGTAGCAGCTGAATGAGCCAAGTAATCTGCAACCGAGATGAGCTCTGGAGCCACAACCTGAAGCTGCTGACCCTGGACATGAACTGCATGAACTGAAGGACTTCTTTGGAGTGGCACTTCACTGGTTCCTTCAACTGCAATTGAAGAAGGGTTTGAATATGTTACAGGATCAATCCTTCCCTGCGGTCCAGCGGAACGCCCTCCATGTAGCACTGCTTCGTTCTCAAGTTTCTGTAGTTGGGTTGAAGTATCTGGGCACGAGTCCTGTCCTTGGCCGACTGCTCTTGATGGTGTTTGATGACCTAATCTTCCCCCTCTTTGCATTGTCCCTTTTAATAGCCCTGTAATCAAATGAACAAATGCACAATGTTTTAAAACTCATCAATCATACAATGTATTCATGACTTATTAACCAAACACAGTAGATCACAAGCTAACTTTTAAAGTACAGATACGGTTTTTCTTGTTGTTGAAGGAAGTTAACAATGAAAATGCAGGGATAATTTGGTGGGAGATATAACAATGATAACTCTTGACATGAGTGAATGTATTGTGAAAGAAAAATATTTTTGATTTCTGTTAAAGAAAATGACATTAACTTCAAATAAGAGAATAATAAAATGTATGAATAACTTTAGGTTGGTGAGTGTGTACATGTCAGTGGCCAAGATGGAAGGGATGTTCTGCATAGGAAGCTGTCCCAAGTCTGGTGCCAGACAACGTATAAGACATTTGTCTGAGGATATAGGACCAGGAGTTTGATTTCTGAGGCTGTAAGCACCATGCACACTATTGATAAGCAGAACAGGCGACTCTAGTCTGAAAGCCTCAAACCATTTTTTTAAAGTGCTATAGAAATGGTAGAACTACACTGATGCAAATTTGATAAAAACCAATTTCTACATGAATATAAAAATAATACATTGCTTGACATTGACGTCCAAACTGAACACATTTTTTTTTAAAGTCACTTTTCCTATGGGTGCAGTGGGGAAACACTTTTTCATTCACGGCGTTGGTGCATGATGGGTTGTAATGTAGCAGTGTAAAATAGGACTGTCGACATGGTCATGGGAAACTCCGAAAATGGGCCATGTGCTGAACAGAAGGGGCGCTGGTCTGAAAATGAGGATCATCCGAATAAACAAGGATATCCTCGTAAACACGAACAACTTGCGTCCTAAAAAATCAGGATATTTTTTCTTTGGCGCTCTGCGCATTCACACGGATGATTCTTATTTCTATTCCACGCGCTGGCAATGCCAAAAACAGATTCCTCATAATAAAATAACTGGGCTACTTAAGGGATATCCGTCATTCCGAGGATTTATCGTTAAATAAAGTGAAAGTCTCTGTCCAAAGTGAATGTGAAATGCATCAAGGAGAATCATCGCGGAATCAGTTTTTTTCACATCGCCAACGCGCAGATTGGAAATCAGAAACGTCTGCGAAAATGCGGACGATCTTTATTTTGCGGACGCGTCTGTCCGTGTTTATGAAGATGATCCTCATTTATGCAGACGATCCTTAATTAATTTATTCTCGGACAAGTGCTCAACATCAACTCATTACAACTTCCAACAAATTTGAGACATGCACAATAATAAAACTTCAACTCATGACTCACAGAAGATAAAATCTGGGCACCCACAATTTTAGGTCATGCTTTCTCATTGTCATCGTTAACAATCATAATTTTGACTTTATTTTATACTGACTTCAGAAACAAGTTCAAATTCACTGTAACTGTAAGCTAATCTACAAATGGACAAATTTTTCGGACAAAATCGAGATGAACATGCCGATGAATTTCCATTCCTCGAAGCTCGTGCTCAAGTATTGATAACGATTCAAAGGCGCTGCCACTGCCGCTGATATCCGAACAGTGGCCGTGGTTGTGCGATGTGCATGCATGGTGCCCGACACTGCCTGGCAATGCAATACACTGCCACCGCCATTGCGTGCCTACATTAGCTCAGCTCAGAAGCCATGCATCGCAGTTCATACATTCGAGAAGTATAACTGCATTCGCCAGTGCGGGAATAAAAACCCATAGACTAATGTACACCGCTGCTTTCAGTAT